>JANTPM010000002.1:24784911-24808769 GCA_025434745.1 Erythroxylum divaricatum | reverse complement strand
TACAAACCAAACATCATTTTTTATTTTTCATACCCATTCCCATTCCCTTCTACTATTATACCCATATCCATACCCAATCCCGTGCTCAAACCAAACGCCCCCTAATAAAAACTTAATAATTTAACTCATATGTGCTATGTAAACAATATAAAATAGTATAAAATAGAGGTGTAAAATATTGTATAAATTTTACTTTTCAATTTATTAAGGGGTGTAAAAGGGAGGGATAGGAAGTTAGGCTTAAATGCGGCTGAGAGATGCAAGCTATGAAAGGGGTGGGCAAAGGCAAGTGCATGGAGCTTTTTTTTAATTAGTCTTAATGGTTAAATTTATAAGATTAAAAGACATAAGATTCTTATGGGAATTAAATAATTTAAAAAACTCCACAATATTTTAATTTTCAAAAAAATTATTCATGATTTTTAATTTGCCAAAAAACCCTCATTCTTTTACCCTTCAATTAAAAAAATACTAGCAAAACGTACTTAATATGAATATTACACATAAACCAATTAAATATTATTGAGATAACAATTCAATTTAACTGTTAAATCTAACTAGAATCAATTGAACCTATCATAAACTAATAATTTAAGATAACTATAACGGATTATAAGTTTAAGTCGAGCTTAATTAGTTTTTGAGTTAAATTGGGTTGTTATGTCATTAATATTAGTTTGTGAGCTAGATTGGGTTGTTATGTCATTAATATTTGATTGGTCGACATGTCATACTTATGTCACACATGTTTTATTGTAAATTTTGACTAAAATAAGAAAAAATTTTTTAAAAAAAATTAAAAACTAAAAGACGTTTTATTGATAAATTTAAAAAGTTTTAAGTTACTTAAATTATATAGGGATCTTATGTCTTTTACCTAATTTATAAATATGCATTTATTTAAATTTTCATAAAAATTATAGAAAATAAGTAATATATTTATATAAAATATTAATTGACATCGTTTGGAAATGAAATTTTACTTGAATATCAATTAGTGAAAGGAAATGTTACCCCAACAAAAACCTTCTTGACCTATTCTAAATGATAAAGTAAGTTTTATTATAGAGATTGAATGTTCGGATTATGGTGATAGGGATCACAACTCAAATTAACATTGAACCGGTTGGTTGATTAAGATTAGGTCTATAAGTATTACTCGGTTATATTTTAATTATTTTGAAGATAAAAAATATCCAAATTGAAAAATTTTAAAACAAACTACGTTAATAAAATGCTTCCTTATTTTTTCATTTTTGTACATTAAATAGAACAAAATAGATTTTATATCCAAAAACTCTCCAACTAAAAATATATTCAATTCAAGAAATAATAGTTGGATATTAATTTAATTCCCTATACTCATAATTAGGATAGTGTGTGGGACAAAGCATTCCGGACCGGATCGGGTCTGTAGTTCTGTACCTGACCCGGACCTATTGGTCACCAAGTGTCGCTGAACCCTAGTTTCTTAAAAGCATTAACTATAAACCCTAATCCCAAAGCCCTTCCACGGCTTGACTCGTTGTTATACTCGTTCGGCCGATTGTGGACGAGTGAAAATAGATTCATTTAGAAGTTGAATCCCATTGCAACGAAGTTTCAAAGTTTCTGGTTTTCAACCCTCTTCAGCAATGGCGCTGTACTTATTATACGAGGCAGCATCTGGCTACAGCTTGTTGTCGGCTCACGGTCTCGATGAAATAGGGCAAAATACTGAGGCTGTTCGGAGCTCCATTTCCGATTTGAATCGGTTCGGCAAGGTCGTGCAACTCGCAGCTTTTCAACCTTTTGAGTCTGCTGTTGATGCTCTTTCTCAGTGTAACTCTATTTCTGAAGGTGAATAGCTAAGCAACTTTCTTATGTTGTTTTGGCATATGTCAAGTGTAGATCCCCTTTCTATTTTCTCAGATTGTAGGATATGTTTGGTTTCGATGCATTTTGCTGAGTTAATTTAGTTTGATAAGCAATTATGGGAAGTTGGCAGAGTTTGCTTTTCTTGCGTTTTAATGTAGCTGTTTGTTGGTATACGCTGGGGGGGTTATTGGAAGTATGAAATGTACCTTTTTGATATTTCAATGACGAAATGAGGTGATGGAGAAACAGAGAGCTTTTATGTGGAAGTATCTGCTGTTTGCAATGGACTTTTTAAGTTTTTTAAGCAAAAATGTTTTTGCTTGTGCAGATGGTATGGCTAAGGTGGTAAACCTGTTAACAGCAAGTTAATTAGTGTGGTACTTGAGCTTCTATTTGTTTTGTCTGCAGGCATTATGACTGATGAGTTGAGAAACTTTTTGGAGCTTAATCTTCCAAAAGTCAAGGAAGGTAAGAAGCCAAAGTTCAGTCTAGGAGTGGCTGAACCTAAACTCGGGTCTCACATCTTTGAAGAGACTAAAATCCCTTGCCAAAGTAATGAATTTGTTCTTGAGCTTCTTCGTGGTGTACGGCTGCATTTTCCACACTTCATAAAGGACCTAAAGGTTTGTAATTCTTGATTTTTATTCTGGTGTAGTACAATCTCCTTCATTGTGTTCTCTTCTCTTGTTGGAGGGATTTATTTCCTATTTGACAGATTTCCTAACCATTTGTTTCCTTCTCTGTTTACCCTGTGGTCTTGACACTATAGCCTGGTGACCTGGAGAAAGCACAACTTGGTCTGGGCCACAGCTACAGCAGGGCAAAGGTCAAGTTCAACGTAAACCGAGTTGACAACATGGTTATTCAAGCAATTTTCCTTCTTGATACTCTTGATAAGGATGTTAACTCATTCTCAATGAGAGTCAGGTATACTCTTTATAATCCTGATAGGATATTATTGTGATGTTAATACATATAAATCTTGAATCTATATTGTTTCTTTCTGTAGAGAATGGTACTCTTGGCATTTCCCTGAGCTTGTGAAGATTGTTAATGACAACTACCTCTATGCAAAAGTTGCAAAATTTATTGAGGACAAGTCAAAGTTAACTGAAGAAAAAATCCCTGAGTTAACGGAAATACTAGGAGATGAAGATAAGGCAAAGGAGGTTGTGGAAGCTGCTAAAGCTTCGATGGGTAGAATTCTTGAACGGTGTTCTAAATGCTAACTGCAGTATTATATCAATATTCACCTTGTCTTTCCATATGTTGCAGGGCAGGATCTATCCCCAGTTGATTTAATTAATGTACAACAGTTTGCTAAGAGGGTGATGGACCTTGCTGAATTTAGGAAGAAGGTGCATGAATATTTGATTGCTAAAATGAACGACATTGCACCTAATTTGGCCTCCTTAATTGGTGAAATTGTTGGGGCTCGTTTAATATCTCATGCTGGCAGTCTCACAAATCTGGCCAAGTGCCCTTCTTCTACTCTTCAAATCCTTGGTGCTGAAAAGGCCCTCTTCAGGTGCTTGCTTGACATCCATTTTCTCATAATTTGTATTCTGGATTTTTGATTATTGGTTGATATCTCTGTTTATTTTTTGTGTTTGAAATATGGTTTCTGACTTGAGTGAATTGGTTGTTCATGAAACAACTCGATTGATCCAGTTAAGAGGACATGAGTTTTACTACATGCTGATTTTCTCTGAAGGATTTTTCAGTTTAAGTTCCAAGAATGATGTGCTTGGTATTGTCTTCAGGGCATTGAAAACTCGTGGAAACACACCAAAATATGGTTTGATTTTCCATTCATCTTTTATTGGTCGAGCATCTGCTCGAAACAAGGGACGCATGGCTCGTTATTTGGCAAATAAATGCTCCATTGCATCTCGTATTGACTGTTTTGCAGGTAAAATATCTAGTGAGTTAGTTATTATTCTTACTAAGCTCACTGTCTTTTTGTTGAATGTAATTTCGTGCTTTTAAGTATATTTCAGAGAGCGGGACTACTGTTTTTGGGGAGAAACTGAGGGAGCAAGTTGAGGAGCGACTCGATTTCTACGACAAGGGAGTTGCACCTCGAAAGAACATCGATGTGATGAAAGCTGCAATTGAAAGTACTCAACACAAAGGTGTGAAGTTAAATGAAATGATATGTGTTGTTTTACTGATGCACTATTGTAGCGTATGTTTTATTTGATATTTGATTGTTTTATTTAATGTTTTCCTGATGCTGAATTCAGGTGATGATATGGATACAGAAGAGGTACCAACTGTACCTTCAGAAAAGAAAAGGAAGAAAAAGAAATCAAAATCAGAGGCTGCCGAGGATGCTGAGCCTATGCATGAGGACAAAGCAACTGCTGCCAAAAACGGGGTTGTTTCAGAGGATTCCAAGTCTGAGAAGAAAAAGAAGAAGAAAGAGAAGAGAAAATTGGAGCAGGAACAGACTATTGAGAACTCAGATGGTGTAAATGGGATCGACTTTGAACAGGATGGAGGTGGCAAGAAGAAAAAGAAAAGGAGTAAAGACAAGGATAGCCAAGATGTACCAGCTGTAGGGGAAGGAAAAAAGAAAAAGAAGAAGTCAAAAACCCAAGATGATGAGTGAGTGAGTTGATGACGCCTTCATGTTATATGCCAATGCAAGAATCTGGAGTTAAATGTCAGTGTTTCCTGAATACAATATTGCAGAAGCAGTCTCATCCTTATATCTATCGTAACAGTAGTGACAGATTGCTTGTGCTAGAACATCCAAAGTTTTGAACTTCTTATCCTAGCTGTAGTTTTCCTTCATTTCATTTTGTAATGATCTGGAATTTTCATTGTGATGGTGAGCTGGAAATTATTTTCGCAAGCAAGTATCCATGCGACCAGCCATTGGCAGCTGCATCAATTGGCGTCTACCAAAATTTCAGTAGCATGAAAATGGATGTTGGTCGTAGTTAAAATGGTTTGGGTGGTTTGTTATAGTTGTTGGATCTGCAGTTGCAGCCACCAAAGGTGGTGTCTTGAAAAGCTTAGAACTATAATACGCCCAAATTTAGTAATGATTCATTGAAACATTTTACTATCATAGTCAACAAATACTATAAACAATTCATAACCTTCAATCCAACCCACAATTTCTAATTCCTCATTTCGGCTCAGTGAAGCACAATTTGCTAATGAAAAAGCCTGGTAAGTGCAAGTGCGAGGATCTTGCTTTGATCTAAAAGGGTAAGACGGTCATTTTATAATCTGGTTTTTGGCGAGGACTTTGCTTTGGTTTGAAGTCGTAACTCAACGTTGGAAGGTCCGAACAAAGCAAAGAATCTATCTTTACTCAAAACTTCACCCCTCTCTCTTCTTTCACTGGAAAAGGAGTCTTGGCGATGGCTACCAATTCAGCGGTCAACTTGGAGGATGTGCCGTCGGTGGATCTCATGACTGAGCTACTTCGTCGCATGAAGTGCTCTACCAAGCCCGACAAACGCCTTGTGGTCATCGGTAATTACTCTGTGCTCTCTCTTACTCTTTGTAGTCGCTTGAATGCACGGTTTTCAAGTGTAAAGTTTTGAGCTTTTTGGCTTTTCGAGAGCCGACTGGATAGATACAGATCCGGAAACTCATTTTGGTCTTGTTTGGAATTCTTGTGGCATTGTTTTTTTAGTCGGTTCTTTTGTTTTTGCTGATTTTTAGGGAAAAAGGAAAACAATGGACAGGGATTCTTCGTTTTGCTTTGTGCTTTACTTGGGTGTGCGTTTTTGTTTTTGTTTTGTGGGGTTTTACACTGTTGGTGATTTGAATACAAGCTCCATTTTCTTTCTTTAATTTCTGGGATTTTTTTTTTGAGTTTTTACGGGTTGACACAGTCTAGAATTGAATAGCTTATATTTTTGGTGGGAAGTCCTTGAAGCCAATTTGAGCATTTGGGATGAGAAGCCTATGAAATCCAAAGACTAAGAAGCAGGATTTTACTCCCTCATTTGCTTCTCTATGGAGTTGTGATTAATGAAAAGCTAGCAGTCAATTTATGTTCTGCCTACATGTTGCTTCTTACTTGATGACAATCTTCTAACATCATAAAATTTGATAGGTTAACTCACAAAATTTAATCGAGATAACTTGATGGATATGGTCCTCTCTCTATCTAGTAACTCTTTCTGGATGCATCTCTATGAAATTGTGTTCAAAACTCACCTAAGTTCCCACATTCCTTTCGTACACTCTAATTCCCACATTCCTTTCGTACACTCTAATTCTTGAAAAATAGGCAATATCAAACTGTATATACTGAGCAAGTGAAAGTGACATTAAAGTAAATATAAAATTATACTCCTTTTATTATATATATAAAAAATATTTACAAGTGTGCCTATATGTCATCCAATTAATATATATTACTTGTTAAGAATAGTAATGATACAAGTACTAAAAAACAATATATAAAAATACTCATATTAAATACATTACATAACAATTCAGAACTAACATATACAATGCATATACTTGCCTAGGGTAGGCGTCTGTTAATTCATTTCGGTCAATTGAAACGTAAATATCCGAATCTAGACACTAATCATTCACCTTGGGCAACAGATTGGTACTTGCCCTAATTTGATGCCGACTAATAATTTTCTCGACCAACTATTACTCTTTACACATCAATATAAGCACACAAATGTTCCTTAAAAGGCCTCACATCACATCTTGACATGTATAAAACAAATTACATATTACACCTTTCACACACAAACATCTGACACCATGAGATACAACTGCACATAACACTTAAATCATCAATGATATCTCTTACACCTGAAAATACACTCTGTGTGCATATTAATATGTCAATTGTCGCGTAAATTCACACTCAATAAACATTTTAAGTCTTTTGAACTCATCAATTTAACAAAATTCAAAATCCATCATAACTCTTATGTAGGATATCTGTGATTGTAGCCTGATTTTAATCAATTAATGGATGCAAATAGTTATTCATCACACAGTAGAGTATTTGAAACACATGGATAATAAAATAATCAACTTAGAAGCTCTAGTTGACATATATTACCAAGTTTTGTACAAAAAGCATAGTAAAACTCTCTTTCTGAAGAAAAGATTTGTCTAGGCACTTTTGAAAACTTGCTAGAGCTGAAAAAATCTACAAGAAGTGCTGTAATTCCTCCTATATATTGTTTCCTTTGCATTTTTGTCACGCTTTATTGCTTTTCTCTGTCTTCCTAGCCTAAAAACATAAATTTTATAGATAAAAGCGAATATTGCGTGTTTTTAGAAATTGAAATTCTTGGTGTTCTACTAATTGGATGCCAGTTTATGAAAAATCGGTTTACCATTCGCTAGACAATGATAGAGGTCTAACTAATCGATATTAGCTTTAGGTGTCTTCTTAAAAGTTGTAAAAAATTCTCTTAATTTTTTATCTTTTGAATAACTTCAATGTGGTATAAAATTTCAAAAAACTTCAATGTGGTATTCCTATGAAAAGTTATGATCAAAATATGGAATGGTGTATAATGGTGATAATAAAATGAACTCATAAGTTCCTTTGACCGAATTATCCTATTTGGCTTCAATATTAGTTTTTGTTATTTTCTTGAAATATAGGCATTTCTCTTTTTTTATATAATTTCTTGAATGACCTCAACTTAACGTCCTTATCAAAAGTTATGTTTAAAATATCAAATAGTCTTCAATTTTGGGGACATAATGAACTAAAAATTCTTCCTATATAACAATCAGCTCATCTTAACCATATCAAAAACTAAACATCGATACATTATTTCTTAAACATCAAATAATTTCTTCAAGAATTTCAAATTCTGTTAAAGCTTTATAAGATTAAAGTCAAAAGTAATTCACCTCACCAACAAGTAATTCACCTCGCCATCTCATAATAACAAAAACATACCACTCAAGCTAAAAGGTAAATTATATGGTTTAGCAATTAGGTTGACCATGCTCTATTGGTCTGAGTGTTGGGGCATCAAACATGCCCATAATTATAAGTTAATGGTGGCAAAGATTAGTATGCTCTATTGAATGTCTAACTTTACAAGAAGAGATAAGATCAAGAATGTAGTGGTTAGAGACAAGTTGAGGGTATTTAACATTGGTAGTAAATTAAGAGAGATAAGACTTAAGTTATTCGGATATGTTAAGAGGAGATGTTTTGATGCCCTAGTGAGAAAATACGAGAAGATTGTACTTAAGGATTGTAAGAGAAGAAAAATAAAGGTCCAAAAGAATTGAAGGGAGTTGATAATGAATGATATGGTCCTACTAGAGCTTATCAATAACTAAGCCCTCAATAGAAAACTTTGGTGAACTAGGATGTGAGTAGAGGATCCTACATAGAAATGTTCCTCTCTTTTGATATGCTTTTTGAACCTTTTCCTTCAATTCTTGTATTTTTTATTTAGCCTAAACACTTTTGTTTGTAACACTTACTCTTTAGCTATTTTATTTGTTTATTTTGTATTTTTTTCAATTGTTTGTTTTCCTTATTTACTTATTTGTTTTCTTTCTTTTTTGTTTGTTTATTTACTTTCTTTTATTTTTATTTTTATTTATGCTGTTATTTATTCATGTATTTGATTATTGTTTTCTTCAACTGTTTTAAAAGATCTCTTTTTTCTTCTGGTTTTATCAAAAAAAGCCTCTTTACTAGCTAGGAATAAGGTTGCTTATTTCTGGACTTCTTCAGATCTCGCATTTCAACGAAATTCTTACTGGGACCTTCTTCTTCTTGTTGTTGTTGTAGCTCATATAATAACCAAAACATTAAAAAATTTCCACATTGAATATTTGAAACATGTATGAGCATTATTACTGATAGCTTTGTGATTGAATTGATGATGACTGGCCAAAATTGTGCTGTCTTTTTTTCTTATTATTGGTCAAAAGTAATTCCATGCAAAAAACAGCTGATGATATTCATCATTGAATGTACCATCTGTGATCAACTTTTCATTTAGAACTGTTATTATGGAACGTTTTCATTGTTGTAATTATTCTACTTGTGTGATTGGCAGGCCCACCTGGATCTGGGAAAGGTACTCAGTCGCCAATAATCAAGGATGAGTATTGCTTGTGCCACTTGGCTACTGGTGATATGCTGAGAGCTGCCGTTGCTGCTAAAACACCTCTGGGAATCAAGGCCAAGGAGGCTATGGACAATGTTAAAATGCTAAACCATTCTGGCTTTTGAACCAAATTTATGTACTATCTTTGTAACCTAGCCTTTATTTTAACTTCCTTATGATTGTCTCATGTGGTTTCGTCAGGGACAACTTGTTTCTGATGACTTGGTTGTTGGCATTATAAATGATGCAATCAAGAAGCCCTCATGCCAGAAAGGTTTCATTCTTGATGGATTTCCTAGGACTGTGGTTCAGGCACAAAAGGTGTGACCATGTAGTAGTATACATTTATGAGTATATCTCGTGTAGTTTTAGAATGCTGGGTTTTCCCTAGGTGTATGTAACCTTGTTACTTCCACCTCCTTCATGCAGCTTGACGAGGTGCTAGACAAACAAGGAGTTAAAATCGATAAGGTGCTCAATTTTGCAATTGATGATGCTATTTTGGAAGAACGGATTACTGGTCGCTGGATCCACCCGTCTAGTGGTAGAACCTATCACTCCAAATATGCACCTCCGAAGGTCGCTGGTGTTGATGATGTAAGGCAACATGATTTTCTATTTTCATGAATGCTAATTAGGAATGTAATCTATTTTCAATTCAGCTAGCAATCAGATTCTGTATGCATTACATTTTTGAGGAACCACACCAACTTATATTCATTTCTCTTTTGTTAAAGGTAACCGGAGAACCTTTGATTCAACGTAAAGACGATACTGCAGCAGTTCTTAAGTCGAGGCTGGAGGCATTCCACAAGCAAACTGAGCCGGTGATCCTGCCTACCCTTTGCTTTTTGTTTAGTTTTGTGGGCATTATCTAGACTCAGACTATATTCTTGACTTTCTTCGCATAATTCAATGTTGGAGACCTTCAGTTTACCTAGTCATTCTGAATCTGATGTTTATTGGGTCACTAAAATGCAGGTAATTGATTATTACAAGAAGAAAGGTGTTGTTGCAGATATTCATGCGGAGAAACCTCCAAAAGAGGTTACTGTTGAGGTTGAGAAAGCTCTCTCCTGATAGAATAGTCTTCATAATTGGTAAACAGGCTTTTCTTGCAATCTTCATGGAATTTTTTTTGGTCTGATATGTATCATACATTCTGATATCTTTAGTTACTCCCCTGGTGTTTTGACCACAAACTTTTCTACTTTTTGCTATTCAGGTTTTAACTAAATTTATATTGAAATAATAACCTTTAGAGCTTCAGTTAAAATGCGCTCTCTTTTTTGATCATGGACAGAGCTTTATAATTAATTCTGTCTTCAAAGACTATCCCATCTTTTAGTTTTCAGTGATTCATAATTTGTACAATGATCAATCATCCTTAGCATAGAGTGATCCATTAGTAATCTTCCTTCGACACCAATGGGTACCACAGCATGAAACTGATTCTTGCAAGACAAGAACATGGTACAAAGAAAAAGGAGTTGTTGTACATGTCGATTTACATGTAATTATGGAAAAGCCTATTCAAAAGAACTTGAAACAAGAAAAACAGATCAGTTAGTAAGCTTGCTGTTTATCCCCTCGCATGAAATCATGTAACCACAGTGCGGACAGTTTTGGGATGCGCTTAAGGTTGTCCATGTAATCAATGTAATAGAGCCCAAATCTCAGTGTGTAGCCCCCTAACCACTCAAAGGAATCAAAAAGACTCCAGTAGAAGTATCCTTGGACGTTTACACCATTTCTGTACAAAAGCCACAGACAACCATTTACCAAAGAGCTCAATAATTGGGAAAATTCAGCAGTTGAATTGTTTGCTGTGTTCACTTATTTACTTGATTGCTTGCTGGATCCGATACAAATGTTGACGAATGTAGTTGATTCGATGTTGATCGTCTAGTGCTTCAACCAGTCCTCTGCTGTCATTACGATTTTCAGTAACACCTACAAGGAAATGTAACCGTGAGATTACTGATAATCCTCTACCAATCTGCTACAAGTTCAAAGGCCCTTGGATTTCTGACACGAAATAAAAGATAAGTAAATTAGTTCTAACCATTCTCGGTAACGTAGATTTTGGGGTTCTGATATCGTTGCTTCACATACTCCAAAACCTTTTGAAGACCTTGGGGATAAACATATATGTTGCTGCTGCCTTCAGCCTAGAGACAAAGTAGATTTTCAGGTGTACAATCAACACATGCTTGTTCCATTAAGCTGCAAATCTCGTTTCTTACCTTTGGACCAATGAAGTTTCCATTTCTGGTCTCTGTCAAAGAACATTACTTCAGGAACAAGCTTTCAACAAGTTCATGTGTTTTGTCTGTTTTCTTGAAAATAACAAATTGTGAATATGAACGCTGTTTTTACCTGTACTGTTTACATACATATCACAAGTAAAGCTCATTGGTGGAGCTTTTGGATCCATGGGGATGCTTTTGGCATAACTTGATGTGTAGTAATTGATGCCAATGAAGTCAAAAGATCCCTTCACTAGTTTCTTCTCTTTCCAAGAAAACGTAGGAAGCCTTTGCTTCACCAATTTTCTCATGATCCTAGGATAATCACCATATACTAGCGGTTCCATGTACCTAACAAGCAAAAGAAAGCAGAAATAAGTAGACCTTGTTCCTTTTGTGGACCCTAAGCATTTTTTTGTCATTGATTTCCTTTGTTAATTATAGGTGAAGTTTATGGTTATCTGGTAAAAGGCAGATCTTCCACTAGACAGTGAAACAACTTGAAGGATTAGTGTATATTCACTGAACAGACTAACCATCCCAACTTGAAATCCAGGATTCTTTGTTGAGCAGCTTTGTCTTCAGGTGCTTCAGAATAAGGCTCATAATATTCTCCCACAACAGTTAGTCCAATTTCTCCCCCTTGATCTGCCTGCAAAATGACAGGTACCGTGAACATCCTCGGAAAGAACAATGGCAACACAAAAGAATGGCATACTGGGATATACAGTGTTAACCTGGTACTTCTCTTTGTAAAGCTTGGCAACTGCGGCATGGGAGAGAAGAATGTTATGGTTCACAATGTAAGGCTCAGTTGATGAATTACCGGCCGAACATTTCGAGCACCTTCCAGGTGCAGTCAGTCCTAAATCATATCCAGGCTCTACAATCGTTAATGGCTCATTTATTGTGATCCAGTTTTTGACCCTATCTCCAAATGTTCTGAAACAAAGTTCACAGTAGTCCCTAAAATCATTTCTGAAACAGAAAGGAACAGAAGAAAGTCATTTATAATACCTACTGCAAAAAATTTCAGTGTGACAGGAAAGCGTAGTAGCTTGTTATACTCACACAATTGTGTCACTTAAGAAGCCACCATATTTCTCTTCCAAGGATTGCGGCAAGTCAAAGTGCAATAGTGTTACAAAAGGTTTGATGCCTATATGAAACGTCAAAACGTATAATACTCATAAGTAATACATAGCAACGGAGGGACTCCATGGGAAGAATTGAAAGTGCAGAATTTTACCATATTCGACTAGCATATCGATAATTCTGTTGTAATGATCGATCCCTTCTAGATTTATTCCACCACTGAACGAACCATCTACAAGTTAAAATTTCCAATCGAAAGTTGAGCAATTAACAATATAAGAGAACCTATTTTACTGCTAGGCACTGAACTTCAGTAAACTATAGTCCCGGCTTTCTGGTGTAAGATTCAGACATTAGATGAGGATTAAGGTAGTAACTTTGGGAACATACTGGGAAAAATTCTTGTCCAGGAGATGGAAAATCTGTAAGCATCTGCTCCAATGTCCTTCAAGGCCTCTATATCTTCCTATACCATCCACAAACAGTCATGTAGAAGACATGCATGATAGTTTAATTCCCTTGTGAATAGACATACTCACCTTGTAGCGCCTATAGGAATCAATTCCTGTTTTAAAGTCACTTCTATCCACAACTCTATCTGAAGGTTTTCCAGAAATAATCACAGATTCACAGTGAGAAAATCATTCATAAACCTGAACAGTTATTCTTAAAGAAAAGAGCCATATCAAACCTGGGTATTTTTTGATGAAGTGTTCCCAGACGCTTGGACTTCTCCTTCCAGTCTTCGTCGATCCTTCAGTCTATGTACAAATCGCAAGTGCGTGCATGCATAGAACGAAATGATTTAAAAAGATAAATCTTCGCTCTTCCCTTTTCATACATTTCAATCAATACCTGCAAAGCTGACGTTGCAGCTCCAAGCAAGAAGCCACTGGGAAAATCTGATCTCCTAACGTTATGATCTTCTTTAGAGTCCGACACTTCTGAAGGTAATTCTATCACTCTTGACAATGTTTTCACTACAACAAGATTGATTTGTTCATCAAAACAAATGCATCCAGAGGTTATAAATTCCACAGAAGTAATGACAAACTAACAGGTAAAAGGGTGATAACACAAACCATGAGCCTGTACAGGAAATAATCTTGACATAGCTATGATATAGACCAGAAGTAGACTTGTTGAAACTCGACATATCGATGATGATGGTGATGACGATAAAAACGCCATGATCTCTCCAAAATCAAACTTTGCTAGCTGTTTTTAAACAATTCTTCGAACTTGCTCTTGGTGTTCAACATCCAAGTTCAATCAGGTTAAGACATCAATAATCCCATTTGTCTGTACAATAGAAACGCAGAACAAGAAAACCAGTGTCAAACCAGAACACCGTTCTTTTAGCTACTGCCTTAAAAATTAAGCAGAACATTTCCAACTATAGCGAACAAAATTTTGACTCCATTCAAGCTTGGCCAAGAATAGTAAAAACTAAACAGATACAGTTTCAAAGAACGCTGGACCACAAACACGTACATTTTCACTAGTTGCTCTCTCCATTTGGCATTCGAATGAACTTCGGGCTGTAAAAGCAATCACTCAACTCAGGCCAAGTCGCCCATGCAAAAGTCATGTGGTATTCCCTTCTTGTGATTACATCTTTTCTAACACCAACATAGCACTGGTCATTCTGTCGTAGACTTGGGTTCAGATATGTCCCTACCATAAACTATATTATATATTCTATTATCATCAATTCATCCATTTTTTTTGTAGGTCTCGTTTATTAGACGAATGAATACTCATAAAATAGAGTAAGAACAGAGTAATAAAAATAGATCATCCATTCTTATTTATTAAATAAATGAATGCTCATAAAATAGAATAAGAACGTAGTAATAAAAATAGGTGATTTGTTCCATGTAGACTTTTGCTTTTTTTATCTAGCTTTAAAATTTTAAGTTCGAATATGAGTAAACTTATCTTAATTTATGGAGTTTGGATTGAGTGCACTAATTTATTATAATTGATTATATTAAAAATTATTAAATTCAAATTCAAATTCAAATTTAAATTTAATAAAATTAAAACTAATTCGTTGATTTTAAATGAAGATTAAAATTATCATTTATATACAAATAAGAAAAACAATCTTTATTACTTGAAAATGAAATCTTTTCGTATAACAAAAAATTTGCTTTAATTTATAAACTAGTTGAGGTGTAAATGTTTCGTGAAATTTAGAAAATTTTTCTTTTAAGTTTATATTATGTTGAAAATTTTATTTAACTATATATTTTAAATTTTTATTTTTGTCAACAATATCCTAATTAGCACTTTCTAGTATTTTGTCTTTTATTCAATATTATGAATATCGCACCGGTACCTGTATTGGATTTGGTTCTAATACGGTACTGATCAATACCAAGAATTATTTTTAGATAATTTTTAAATTTTATAAAATAGTGCTTATATTTTTAAATTATAAAATAGTCTTTCGATATATTATTTTGTATAATTTTTAATTTTACATCATCTATGTCTCCAAATTTTTTAATAATATAAATTTGAAATTTCTATTAATATTACTTTTGAGATATTTCACGAATAAATAATAACCACAATTAATAAAAGAAAAAAGATTGTTTAATTATCTTACATATATAAAACTAAAGATAATGTAAAGTACTTAAAATGTTACAATTTCATTATATAACAAAGAATAAATACATCTAAAAACAAGTAAAAAAAATTAAAGTTTCATGACTTTATAAGTATTACAACAAGAGTTCATGCCGAGGAATAAAATCAAGTAGAAGCGAAACATGAAATAAAAATAATTACAATTAAAAGTTTTAAGCTTATATTGCATATACAAAATTTAACATATCCATCAAATCTAAGAGAAATTAAAAGAAAAGAAGAAATAAAAAATTTGAAATTTCATTCAGTGACCTCAATTCTTATTTGATATAAAATCCTTATTATTAAGAGAAGACTTATCATCATTATCATTTAAATTCATTGCACTAAATGACATGACAATATTTTTCCATTCAAGATTATCTTCCAAATCACTCTCATATATCAAACTCAGTTAGTCAGAAATCTAATTTGTCAAAAGGTCGATATAGTTAAGACAAATTGGATCTATACAATTACTTGTTCTATTAAAAATCTTAGTAAAAAAATAAAAATAAATTATTAAGAAATTATTCAACTTAATAATGATAATAACATAACTTTATCGAAACTTTACGAATAAAGACCAAGTTGTTCAATCTTTTATGTTCTAATATATTCATTTTCTTGGAATGGATGGACTTAAATATGCTCCAATTCCTTTCACACCCTATAACACTCACATATTAACTTAGAATTTGAATTGCAAATCTTTGCAATTCTAAAACATCACTTCTAAATTGGTTCCACTAAGCAATTTTAAGACAATAGAAAGTAATATTTTAAATAAAATAAAGTAATGATTAATTTCTACCAAGTAACAAAAGTGGAAAAAATATACCTAGATTAAATTTGTCTCTTTGAGAAATAGCAAAAAGGATCCCAAAATCACTAGAAGCATCCTTATAAACCATCATTCGTAAGTTTAAGAGATCTTGCATCATCTCATAAGAGACAATTGTTGTCATAGTTAATAGTATTCTCCTATTAACTTCATATTTCTTTGTAAAGCTTAGTCTAAAATAGATAGTAAGATTTAAAAATGCCCCAGCTGGCAAACAATGAGGGTAAAGTTGTCTTTCTCATCTCTGATTAATGACTACAAGATAAGGTGTGTTTAAAAAAGACATTTTTTAGAATGACCTTGATTGTTTCCTTCGCCCATTCTATAGCATTATAAAGATAACTTATTTTTGCTTCTTATCACTATGATCTAAAGGAAGTACTCTCACCAAATGCTCACAAACTTATATAACAAATTGAGATTAGGACCAAAATTTATGATCTTTAAGCATAAATCTAGAAACCTCTAATTCAACATTAGACTTAGCATGTTGGGATGTAATCTACTTATCACTTGTAAACATTTTTCTTAAGTCCTTTATTAGAACAAAACATTAAAGTGATAAGAAAATAGTTGCAAATCTTATAATAATAGGACAACATAAATTTATACCATTGGTGAAATCCTTTCTCATTAAATGTAGGGACTCATGCATAATATAGATGAACTTGGTCTTTTTTTTTTGCTTTCTACACAATTTCATCAATGATAGGAAAATGTATAGCGTCTCCTATATTTTCCAACATCAAGTCAATGCACTATATAGGATAAGGAGTCTAATAAAAAGAATTATGCATGTTTTGCATTCTTTTTCCAACTGTAATATTTTTTATACTAAACTTCATTCATAACTTAATCAAATATCTGAAATAAAGTATCAACATTTCTAATAAGACCAAATGCATCAATAGACTTTAAAAACATTACCACCTTTACGGAATAAACAAAAAATTTAATAATAGGCTCCTATTTTCTATTATCCAACTATCACATATGATTGAATATCCATAAGTAGCCTAATTCATTTTTATTTAAATAACATTTTATTTTATAAACAAATATGTTTAGAAGTTTACCTCTATAGTCATCAATTAAAGAAGCTTCATATCCTGAACTGTAAAAGGCAATAAAGTCCACCATAGCTTGTAATAATAAGACTAGGTAGTATTGAATGTTATACCTAAATCATACCACCATTTAGCTATTGTCATCTCCACATCATAAGTTGCTTCTTTAGATTTTAACACTACAGATTGAAGGCTAAGCTCTATGAGTTGTTTATGGTGCAAAAAATTAGCCACCTGTCTTCTTCTTTTTATCACATCAGGTGCAACATTCTCTTTTTGTAAGATACGAATACCACCTTCAACATCCCCACTATCATCCTGACAACCATAAAAAGGAAACTCCATATCAATTTCACGCTTCAATCTTTGTCTTCAATCTTTCTCATCTTGATACTCTTTAAACAAAGTCTCCATTTTCCATTTCATATCATGTCTTTCTTACAAGGCTCCACATCACCTTTAATCCCAACTATTACAAGATTTGTGAGTAATTTCTCACCACTTTAGTATTTTCTTCTAATGAAGAAGGAGCTGAGATAAAAGTTTACAACTAATAAGCAGGTTGCATCTTAGTATGCCAGGTCATTTAAAGACTTATAGTTAAAGATCATGAATTTTAGT
The DNA here is from genome assembly GCA_025434745.1 of Erythroxylum divaricatum. Lineage (NCBI taxonomy): Eukaryota > Viridiplantae > Streptophyta > Magnoliopsida > Malpighiales > Erythroxylaceae > Erythroxylum > Erythroxylum divaricatum. The sequence goes on along the minus strand of JANTPM010000002.1, from coordinate 24,791,305 downwards.
CCTAAAATTAGATTTTCATATAAGTTTGTGAGGCCTTGGTAATAGTACTTCATTTGGTTGGTAGTGATGAGAAGGCAACAATGAGTTATTTTTATGATATCATGGAGAGGGTGAATGAAGTAATCAAGGTCAATTTGAAAAATAAGTCTTCTTTTTATGCAACTTATCTTTTTATCATCAATAAAAGATGGGAAAGGCAACATACTCTTTATTATTTGCTATTGGGGCATTTTTAATTGTATTGTTTATTTTAGACCAAAATTTAAAAAAAGGTTACTTCAATAGGTAAATGATATTGACTATCATAATAATTATTTTTTAAAAGATTAATTAAAGATTTTATTAAATGAAAGATTTTATTAACACTAGTAAAGCTATTACACCTTTACATTGTAATACCTGTTACAAACTAGTTATAGTTCAGTACAGTAATCTTGAGAACAAAGTTACAAGTTATCAAAGATTTTATCTGAGCTTCGTATCTGGTGTGAGGGTGGTTTGTGCATTCCTTGTTATCATAATCTCTTTAATCTAGTTTAGAGTGTTGTCATCTAATTGATACTTTTTAGTGGTTCCTCGTTTGTATAATGTATTGTTTCTTTCTCTCTATATTGATTTGACTGTTGAAATGAAAACAGTTTTGAGTAGCTCTCCACTTTGTTTGAGTTCCTTAACCTTTTGTAACCCATACTAAGACTCTATCCATTCATACGCTTGAAAATGCTCTATTAAAAATATGCAACATTTTATTCCAAATAAATTTGGATATCCTTCACTAGAAAAATAGATGATCCCTATATTCCTCCTCTTCTTTTTATAAGACACATATAGTATCATAAGAATTAAACCACCTATCCTTAGTTCTGATTATGTTTTTATAACTAGTCAGCTAATCAAAGAAGCTTTAGGGTTTAAAGTTTGTTTACATATTATTTCATACTAGATACATTTTCTAGGTTAGTTTTGCAAATTCTATAGTAAGAGTCATTAGTGAAATACCCTTTAGTAGTGGCTAACCAAATGATTATGCCTTTTCCATGCAAATGATGAAGCTGAGGTAAACAATTTGATAATGAAGAGGAGCCTCTAAAGTTGCAATACCAAATTCCATATTGTATGAATAAAGAAACTCTAGCATTTAAGGAATTACATTCCTTAAAAGAGATCATTTCTGATGAATAATGGACTAAGATCATTCCATTTGTCATGCTAGAACCAATTTTTTTCACCATTCCCTAATTTATGCTTAATCTAAGGGTATAAGAGGTTTCTCAATTTCAACATATGTAAGAAGTACCAAAAGTGTTCCTTGTTTATTTCTAGTTGCCGTAGGTTCTAGTTTCTTAGGTAAACTTTATTGATGATCCATTTGATCCATAATGCTCCTTTATCAATGTTTAATCTCCATATTGTTTCATTTAAAAGGACTTTTTGCTTAAGAGAGATAAGGAAAATTCCCAATCCCCCATCTTCATCGAGATATATATCTCTTCCCATCTAACCTTTACCCCTTTTACATTTCCTGCCTTACTAGACCATAAAATAGCTTTGATACTTCTCTTAATCTCCTTGATGAATCTCTTAGTAAGAATTACGTGAGCACTTTAATGTACATATAGACTATTTAGGATAAAATTGATCAGAGTGAGCCTAGCAACAAAGGATAAAAATGTAGTTTGCTAATCATTAATTCTTGCTTTGTATGATTCAATAAGTATAAGCAATCTTTAAATTTTAGCTTAGCAATAGTAATAGGAATGCCAAGATATTTGTATAGTGGAGTTTCAATTTTATAGCTAGATCTCTTGCTTAACTCAGATTGATTCCTCATATTAGAAGAAATGAACCTATTACTTTTGTTATCATTAACCTTCTATGTAGAACAAGCTGAGAAAAGCACTGGAATACCCAAGATTATTTGAGTGGATTGGAATTCAACACCACATAATAACAGAAGATCTTCAACAAATATCAAATGTGTGATCCTCATCTCTCTACATCTATGATGGTATTGGAACATGTCATTACAGGAGATGAGTTTGTTGAGAATCTTAGATAAAGCTTCCATAGCCAGTGTGAATAAATAGGGGGAAAGAGGATCCCCTTGCCTTATTGCCCTAGTATTTCTAAAGATTTAGGTAGGATCCCCATTTATTAGAATGCTAAAAGGTGTTGTTGTGATGCATTCCATTATTCCTTTGACAAACTACTCTGGGAATCTAAAAGCTAGAAAGCAAGATTCAACAAACTCCTATTTGATGGTGTCAAAGGCTTTAAAGAAATCAATATTAAATATAGAACTTTTGATGGCTCTTCTTGAGGTGTAGTCTTTCATTAATTCCTGTATGAGCAATATGATATCTCCTATTGATCCCCCAGTAATGAATGCACTTTGAGATGGATTAATGACATCCTTCAGAGCCAAATGCAACATGTTTACTAGAATCTTTGCAATTACTTTAGAAATAGTATTATAATAAGATATAATCCTGTAATCCATCATAAATGAGGGATTATGCTTCTTTGGAATAAGAAATATAAAGGTCTGGATCATTTCCTTCAGCATATTAGATGAAGCTAAATATTATTGTACAACTTTATTGAATAGTTTACTAGTGATATCCCTAGTCTCCTGGAAGAAACAAGCATAATATCCATCAGGTCTTAGTGCTTTGGAGGGGTGCAAACCAAATAGAACTTCTTTAATCTCCTATTATATGATGGATGATACCATGTATTCCTTCATCTCCTGAGTGATTAGCATCTTAAAACACTGATCTTGAATTCCCTGGGGATATTGTTATCTTTAGATTCCATCAGATTAGTGAAGAAATCTATAGCTACTTCCTGCATCTTGTTCTGATTCATATGTAGAACCCCACAGTTGTCTTATAACTCAGTTATCTTGTTTTTGTTTCTTTTGGCTAGGATGAAAGAGTGGAAGAATTTGTGTTAGCATCTCCATCCCTTAACAAATTGATCCTTGATTTCTGTTTTAAAATAGAATTGTGTAAGCATAAAGCCTCTTAGTACTCCTTTATTCTTTAACTTTCTAATATTCTCATAGCATTGTTATAAGGATGCTTATAGTAATTCTCTTGAGCATGTCTCAGATTGCTTTTAGCTTTTAATATTCCTTTAGTATGTTCTTTGACAGACTCCTTGATTGTAACCTTAACAAGTTTGAGTTTCTTTATATGCTAAAAAGCTTTATATCCTTTCACTTCTTTACTCCATTTTGTAACCACTAATTCTTGGAAGCCTTGAGTTAAACCATTGAAAAATCTGAAAGGAGCTCTTAATGTGATGAAGGGATAAGAACTCAAGATTTCTATCCATAAATGATCAAAACAAATGTTATCACCAAAATGAGCATAAGAATATGGGCATTGTTCAAGTCAATATTAATCTACCATCAATCTGTCTAACTTCTTTCTAATTAGCAAATCTCCTTGTAGTTTATTTATCTAGGTGAAAAATTGTGTATAACTTAGATCCACCAGACCAACATTTTGCACCAAGTCTATGATCTCCTTACAAATGCCTACATGATAATTTGTACCTCCTTCTACTTCTAAGGGAGATAAGATGATATTAAAGTATTCAGTTATCACCTAAAGATCAATTATTCCATCATGTATGGCTTTAATATCTTCCCAAAGTTTGGCTCTTTGAAATAAGAAGTTTGAGGCATAAATCATAGATAGTTCAAACTAGTCTGCACTCTATGAAGCTAGCAATTTAGATGCAAATTTTGATATGATTCTTAGGTTACTTAAATAATAACTTCATCTATATTATAACCACACATGATCCTTCCATTATAATGGTAAGCATGATTAGACAGGATTTTCCATTTAGCACACAAAATCATGAGGCAATTTTGTATATAAGGATGCTTTATTTTAGTTTTAAGAAATCCTACAAAACAAGGCCTCTTTGCCAATATAAACTCTTTCATAGTATGCCCTTTTAGCAGGTCATTCAACCTTCTAACATTCCAAAGTAGTACTTTCATATTTATCAGGGCGTTGATCCCCTTTATGTTTGTTTTTTCCTTTCCTTCTAGCAAATTTTCTTCTTGAGCTAAGGGCAAATTCCTTTTCCTTTTCCTTTTCCTTTAACATAATGTTCTCCTCCTGTTTAGCAAACCAATCCCTACTTACTTTGTAATCATTAATATCCTTCTACTTAGTAGTAGCCTAAGCACTAAAATCAAGGGTATTTTTTTTAATCTTTTGAATTATGAATTTCCCCTATCACCTCTTAGTATCAGTCACAATCTCATCTCTTCTGTTCTCTAAAAACACTTGGCTTCAAAGGTTACGTGATAGGTATATCCATTCTCACTAATTCCCAATTCCCCTACCTCTATTAGGTTCATAATAGGAATGCTATAAGGAAATTCAACATTTTTCTTAATTTCAACACACATTTTTGTAAAGTAGAACCTCTTCATGCTTGCAGTTTGTGTGTCCATACATATTGGTTTACCTAAGAAGCTAAGTCCTTCAATAGTCCAAAAATCCAAAGGAACATTATGAAAATTAACCCAAATAGGGATGCCATCAATATTTTCTCTGTCATATCCAATGCATAGCTTCCATTTTTTAATAAATATAGGTTGTCCTCCCACATGAGAAGGACCTTACTCCATTATCTCATTAGATAAGTTTCAGAGCTGAATTTCAATAAAAAGGATCCATCCTCCACAAGCATAGTCTTCTCCAAGCCCTTCTTGCTCCACCTAACTATATCCCAGGTTTCAACTACTAAAAACGTAGGTCTTTGCTATAGAAGAACCCTAATAGAGCTGAGGACCACACGAAGCTCCAACTTTAAGTAAATCTATAGGTGGTGTGAGAACACCATTTGCCATGACATCTTGGAAATGTTTAGGTTTTCCTTTTATGTTATTGAATATCTATTCTGTTTTTCTAGGCTTCAACAGGTTGATGAGCCGAAGATTCCCCATATTTGACATTTCTTATAGTTTGACTAACTAGAGCAAAACCCCTACCATTCTTGACACCTTGTATTACTAAAGCTAGCATTGTAAAACCCTTTCGAAGAGAGGTTTAATCCATTTAATTCATCACTAACATCCCCATGGGATTGGAAGGCTATTGAATCGCCAAATATCGTAACAATTATTGCACTTAAAATAATGTAAGATCTCCTTAGCTCATAAATAGACGTATACAAGGATGCCTGCTGTAATTTAGGAGACCAATTACATTTTGTCAAATAGACAAGTATATAGGTATACTTTTATTATCTTACAGTTGCTTGGTGGAATAAAATTATAAGTGGTGTTTTAGAATTACAAATGTTTACAATTCAAATTATAAGTCAATGTATGAGTTCAACTAAGTGTGAAAGGAATTGGAGCACATTTGAATCAATCTATTCTAGAAAAAGATAAAATATTGAACGATTTGGTTTTTGTTTGATACAATTTAAAGCTTAGAGAAAAGTATGTTATTATCATAATTAAGTTGAATATAATTTCTTAATAATTTAATTTTATTTATTTACTAAGACTCTTAATGGAGCAAGTTTTATAGGTCCAATTTGCCTTAATCATATCGTTTTTTAGTTAATTAAGTTTATGAGGAACCAAATTTCAAGTATAAGAGTAACTTGGAAGAAAATCTTGGATGGTAAAGTATTAATATGTTATTTGATGCAATGAATTTGAATGATGGTGATGATAAGACTCCTCTCAATAACGAATATATTGTATAGAATGTAAATTGGAGTTTGTATGATTTGGGCTAATATTTCAATGAATGAAGTTTGATGTTTTTTATTTTATCTCTTTTCTTATAATTTCTCTTATATTTGATATATATGTTAAATTATATATATATCTAATATAAATATACAAGTTTTTAATGTAAGTGTTTTTATTTCAGATTTTACTTATACTTTGTTTCAAGTTTTTCATTTTTTCAAAACTCAAGGCCTCCCCTTGCTCCATTGTATAGTTATAAGAAGTCTAAGAGTTTTGTTTTTCTTTTCATACTTTTTATTAATTTCTACCTTCAAAAATTAAAAGATAGTCCGCGTGTCAAACCGTTTTACCTTAGGGGCCATTTGGTTCCACTTTTGTTTTTCTGTTGTTGTTTTTTGTTTCTGTTTCCTATTTTTAGCTTCTTTTTTTTAATGAAAACATGTTTGGTTGAGATTTGTAATATAAAAACTAAAAATAAAAACCTGTTTGGCTGAGATTTCTAATAAACTTATTATTTGGTTGAGATTTGTAATATAAAAACTAAAAATAAAAACCTGTTTGGTTGAGATTTCTAATAAACTTATCATCATCATCATCATCATCATCATCATCATCATCATCATCATCATCATCATCATCATCATCATCATCATCATC
>JANTPM010000002.1:24749389-24761049 GCA_025434745.1 Erythroxylum divaricatum | reverse complement strand
ACTCTTTACTTACAACATTCAATTCCTCATGCTTAATCTATCATTTCTAGTTCAATGCCCATCATTTATCCATTATTATAAGTCCCTTTCAACTCAACATCATCCATGCAGATTTCATATTCCATAGTTGATCATAAACACCCAAAATATAGTACTCTCCCATACATTCAAAACATAACAGAATATAAACATTCATCCACAAATTTTGCTGCACCCAATTTCTAATTTCATATCAAAATTTGAAACTCTTAAAGATAGAATTTAAATTCAATGTATTCATAAGAAATGTATCCATAGGTTTCTAGTTTAATCCAAATTAAGAATCATCCCATTTAGATAACATAGAAAAAGTTATGGCTGAAACACTGAAGCATACTTAGTGAACATATTACTGCTAAATTTTTCCAGCTCAACTATCTATTTTGTTTCCAAATCTTACCCTAACACAACTCATACCAAGATCACCCTTTCTACTCCATCTAGTCCTCATTCTCAATTCCTTTTCAAATCATTCCTGCACTCATCTATTAACACAAACATGTTATAAAAACATTTATATTCTGATCAACTTACAATTCTCATTAAAACATCCATTTCACAACCAATTCATCTTTAAAAGCCTGTGTAGCACAACTCATAGTTTCTTACTCTTCATATACAACATAAATCATCCATAAACAACTCCTAACCCAATTTTTAGCATTTATATGAAACAAAACATCAACATATACATATATATGTTCATTTCTTCATCAACACTCTAGCATATACAAAAATATTTATCATGATCATTCAACTTCTAAAATATCCCTATAAATCATTACTCATCAAGCATATATAAGCAAGAAATTTACAAACTCTCACCATTCACGACATGCACCTGTTCAAAACACCATTTCATGAGATTAACCTCTAAATATCATTACAAATGCTTCATTTAACCAAAACCCATGATATTTGACAAGATACTTACTTGATTTAGCTTCCAACTCTTCAAAATCTTCAAGAAACTAAAAAAATCCCTAAATTCACCAACAACCTACAATCATCATCATCTTGAGGATGAAAGGCTTAGGTTTTTGGTGAGAATGGAAGAGAAAGCATGAAAGGCGATCAAAAATTAAAAAGAAGAGAGGAAGAAGAGAAGCTACGAAAGTGGTGGAGGAAACCAAATAAAACATCAATAGCCCTTTTTAGAGAGAAGCTTAGTGAAAGTCAAGACCAAAAAGGGGGGTGCTTTTAATTAAAACTAATGGCTTAAGACATGGTTGAGTAAGTGACAAGTGTCCTATTTCTAAAGCATTAGATTGGTTCCTTCATTTAACTAGTTCCATCAATTTCAATTTCTACTCTAATTGTTCCCATTTTTTTCAATGGTACTTGTCAGTAAATCCTAAAGTCATTTATCAAATTTTTCATTAGCATTGGACAGTAATTTCTACTACCATTTAACAATTGTTTTGCCACTTGGCAATTTTTCCTAGTTAAAATGACCAACAATTTTAAAAAATTTCTCCAAAAATTCTAAATCGATTTATACACTCCCCAAATAAATTTTCAATATATAAAAATCACATTTCCCAATATTCTCCATTTATAACAATTATACCTGAATTTTGTCGATGAATGCATGTACAATTATTTTTATATGCAAAGATCACTATTCACGTGTATATGCATATTATGAAATGCATGAGCATGAGATGTGTTTCCAAACTTCTCAGTAATCTGTCACATTTACTGATTTAGCCTTAACATGAGTAGCGGGATGTTACAGGTTCTCTACATTAACAAGAGGTATTACATTAAGAGAATAAAGTCATGTGAGCTGTAAAAATAGGAATACATGTGAAGACTTGCATGAAAGGCACGTAAATGAATGTTTCAACAGTTGCATTTAATGCATGAACTTTTTTTATTTTAAAGATGAATCCAGAGCTTTTCATTCAATAAAAAATGTCATACACGTGAAGACTTGCATGAAAGGCACGTAAATGCATATAATGTTTCAACAGTTGCATTTAATGCAAGACCTTTTCTTATTTTAAAAATGAATCTAGTGCTTTTCATTCAATAAAAAACATCACATTTGAACTTATTTGCAATAGCTCTTCCTAGCAAAACAAGAAATAAACCTCTGGGAAGTTCATCATAGTTATAACCAATAAGAAGTTACGTGAAGACAATAATAGGAAAAATAGCTATGTGGGAGTAGCAGTGAAATGGAAGAAGGTGAGCTCGAACCAGAGCCTCAATTCGATGCTCAAGTTGGCAATGAGGATAAAAATGAGGAAGAAAAACATGGCAAGGAACATGACGGAGTGGAAGTTGATCGTAGAGAGGTGGAGTGTGAAAACCTTGGTAATGGTGAAGTAAATGTAAAACAGAAGGGGTTTGAGAAGGAAAGTGTTTTTTAAAAGACTGATGTGGTTAAGGAGGGCGATAAGGGGCTTGTTTGTAGGGAGAATTTTAGTGATAAGGCTGGTATTAATGGCAGTGAAGTTGGAAATTCTGGTAATGATGATGGTGTTATTGGAGGGGGAGGTACTCCCAGAGAAAAAATAGAGTCTGAAAAGGAGGAAACTAAGAACATGACTGTTGATAAGTCTGGGAATATTTGTACTGATGGAGGGTTTCAACATGAAAAGGGTATTGATCTTGAGGCAGAGGTGGGGGACGATGAAGTTTGCGAAACAGATAAAGAGTTCACATAGGAGAATGAGGGAGAGGAAGTTGATGTGGAGTTGGCAACAGAGACTTTGGGTTAGAATTTAAGGGATAAAGGCAAGGTTGTTGTTGTTTCACCAGTTTGAGCTGCTTTCTCCACTTTCTTGTCTAGGAAGGTACTAAACAGTATCTATTAGCATGAAAGGCACGTAAACATGGGTCTCATGCTTCTCAAGAAGATGACGATTCTCTTTCTTCTGGTCTCTGCATGATTTCTGTCAACTTCTGTAGGTGGGTTTACATTTACTATTTTTTTCTATAGTTTTAATTAGTGCATTATTAGAAATCTTTCACTACAGAAGCCATGGAAGATAGCTTCAAATAGGTTTATATATACCTAGATAGAACTATACCAAGTTCAAACTATCATTAGAAGTTACAGATACTCCTTTGATCACATAACTTTCCTAAGTAGCTATCTGATTTGTTCAAGCTAACAAGAATAAATTCCTTGTTTTTTCTTAAAAGTTTCACTTTTCTTGTGTAAATACGAAGAAGAGAAGGTGATGGACGTGTGTATGTTTCAACTCAAATAATTGTAATATTTTTCAAGCAACAGGTTAGAAAACACAAATAACCACATACGAAAACAAACCTGGAAATTGCGTGATGTGATGAACTGCAAAACATAGTAGAAGACGCAGAGATGAAGACAATGAAGATGATAGTTTTCGTTAATTTCTATATGCAAGACCTTTTAATAGTGGAAGAGGCTAAAGTCGCAATCAGCGGTGCAGGGAAACTAGTTATATGAAACATGAAAACATGTTTTAAAAATACACGAAAACTAACATACAAAAAGTTTATTTTTTGGTTTCCGCAAAGTCGTTGTGGTTTACTTATTTTTGAAAACGAAAAATGACAATATCCTCAACCAAACAAGTTTTAACGGAATGTTTCTTTTTTTGAAAACGACAATGAAAAACTAAAGAAAAAAACGAAACCAAACAGCACCTAAGTTTTCAAGGGAGATTTTTTTTCAATTTAATTAATGCTGAGTATGAATTTATAGCATAAAATCATGTCTTTGTCTTGATTTGAATATAAAGGGCATATAATTTTTTAATGCATGGATTGTTTAAATTAAATTGATTTTTTTAGTATGAATTATGCTAGTGAATGTGGCATCTTAATATACAATGTCGTGAGCATTTTAATATACAATGTATCTTTTATGTAATAATGTCGTGAACAATTTATTTTACAATTTTTGTTTTTTTATGTAATATATGAAAGCTATGTGAAATGTCATTGTTATTTGAAAATTTCATTTATTATATTTAGAATAACATTTTATGAAATTATATGCTATATGCTATATGCTACAACTTTCAATATTTGAATTAAAACAAGTTTGTGTCTTTATTGAATTGAAACAATAAAGAATTATAAAGAATTCATTAATTTAGAAAATAATATTCATACATTTAATATTCCCTATAGTTACTGATATAATTCATTTATTATGTAGTTAATCATAAATAGTATTTATAGCTTATTCATCTATACATTGTCATTCCTATTTGTTATATAGAAAAATTCTTTATCTGTAGATATCAGTCAAGAAAAGATGATCAAATCCCATATCCAACTAAATTTACTTTCATCTTCCTTATGTTATTGGGAATTGTTGATTTAAAATGTGTTCTTAAACTCTGCAATATTAGTGGGTGAGGTGTATTAGCTTCACTTTTAACATGTTTCTTTTATTTACTAGTGAACTTAGTGATTTAAGACATTAACTACCTGCTAACAATTTGTATTCTTATTCATCAAATTTTCAAATACCTTTAAGTAACTCATTTCACAAAAGATTTTCAATACAGAGAGAGTTGGAGCATTAAGCCTTTGTAACTATTGTAAGAGTTTATAAATATTTAGTACTTGAATTGTTTACTTAAACTTTTTTGTTGTTCATTTTTTGGAATTGGGTTAACACATTTGTTTACTTAAACTTTGATTTAAAAAAAACTTAAACATAAGAGCAATAAGGATGAGTTAAATTGTGCAAATTCAATTATTATGAGTTCAATTATTAAGGTTCTTTAGCCTTTTAGGTTAAGGTTCTTTATTTCTTTTGATGGCTTAATTGAGTCGAACCAATTTCACAATTAGTTCACTAGCAAGAGTTTCACAATTAGTTCATCGTCTATTTTCTTCAATTATTTGTCCGTCTAGGTAAGTTGTTAGAAACTAGTATGTCTCTTGCTGGTAGGATTAAGAAAAATGTGAAATAAAAAATTACCAAAAATCAATAAGAAAAGATCCAATTTATGCAAAAATTTGATATTATTTGGAAAGGAGAATGCAAGTGTTGCTACAAAAACTTCATTGAAAGCTGAGAGGTACATTTTTTTGAATGAAATGTGGCAAAATCAACTTTCTTATAGTAAAGGAATTAGTATTAAAGATTTTTTTTACAAGTGTGACCAATTCTTTACATTAGACCATAGACCAAATAACTTTAAAGTGAGAGTAGTCATCATACACTTGAAAGAGCAAGCCTAAGAGTGGTAGTAGTGTTGAAAAATAAACTCAATTGCATATTTAATAAAGAGTACAAATAAATGAGAGTGGTAGGGTAACATCAGGGGAGACTTATAAAAATATTGATTGATAATGGGACAACATATAAGTTCTTAGATGAATCATTTATCAAGAGAGGTAGTAGAGAAATTGAAGAGGAGCCTTACTTTCAAATCACGGTAGGGGGAGGACTTAAAATTAAGCTGTCACCAATGTTACAAGGGGTTCACGTAGAGCATGTGAGACATACAATTCTTAATTATAAGGGTTCATGTGGAGCATGTAAGACATACAATTCATATTTGATGCACTAATCATTACCTTGGGAGGGTATGATATGGTGCTTGAGGTACATTAAACAATATGCTATATGATTCTAAAACTTGCACAATAAAGTTTAAATGGGAGAATCGCTTAGTGACCTTAATAGAAAATACTAAAAAAAAAGGCCAGGATCATCTTTAATGAAAACTTTAATAAGATTGTTAAAGGTTTAAGGAATGGTGATCTACAGCTTACATACGTAATGGAGTATCATATGAAACAAATTAAATTTGAGGAACAACCAAATACATTCAATAAGTTAAATCTGTTATTGGCTAAGTACAAAGAAGGTTTCAAAGAACCTACCCAATTGCCTTATGGTGGAGTTCATGATCACATAATTAGGCTAAAAGAAACAGTAGAATCTATTAATACCATACCCTATACTTATTTTGAAGAGCCAAATGATACAATTGAGAAAGTAGTTAAGGAACTGATAAGTGGTGGGCTTTGGAAATAAATTAAGAGAGAAGTTGATATCTATAAGACATGATGGATCTTAAAGAGGTCACTCAAGAATCACAAATGCTATTAGGAGGAGGTAAAACTAATTAGTAAGCTTAAATATAGATGTTCAAAGTTATATGAAGATATGATATAGGAATAAGTATGAGAATTTCATGTATCCTAGGAAGTTACAACTATATCTATACAAGAGGGATGGTGGATAGATTTCATTATTAATTTTGTTGACGAATAAATTTAGAAACGAATCCTCTCATTTTATAGTCATTAAATATTCATATACAAATTCAGATATAGTAAAAATATTTGTCAACTATAGATAAACATAAGCAATTAGTAATGCTTTTCAAAACTTATTTACGATGTTAATATGGATACATACCAAAGAGACGGTCTAAGTGGATTCATTTAGCAAAATTGTGGTACAATACCACGTATCATGCATTTAATATTTTTCATGGCTATTTTCCTCTCATGTATGTCCTTTATTTTGTCGTAGACTCTCCAAAATTTATGATAGATCAAGATATGAAAGATTGAGAGACACCTCTTATGATCGCAAAATTTTATTAATCCTCCTCAATTTCGCACATTAACTTTATTATCATGCACAATATCTTCATCTGAGCCCAAATCCTCAACATTACCTATTATAGTCGAAACTTCTAGAGCCATATTTGAAACAATAATATTATGTGTAAGATATAGCTTAATTATCCCAAGCATTTTAAAATATTAATTAACCTAATTCTACTTTCCTTAAATTTAATGAGCCTTAAAGATTTATTGAATCTAATAGGAACTCTAAAATATGCCTTGTTAACCTGTAAGTATCTAAGTTCCTTCCTTATCTAACAAATTTGGATATAACTAACAAAATCAAAATCAACTTTATCAAAATAACTTGATGACCCACCCTCATAACTCAACTTAGGATCTTTCTTAAGTTATCCATCATAATATAACTTCAAACTTTCATATTAAGTCATTATAGCACTATAAATGGCAAGTAAATAACAATTTACATATTTAAGAACATACACATATACAAATACATATGCAAGCTAAGGGACCTTTGGTTGAGAGTTCCTTGTAACAACAAAGTGCTATATAAGATGTTAACTGAGCAAAAAAAACTGAAAATGATATATTGAGTTAATAATGTTTAGAGTATAACTATTCATTACATAATAGCATGTCTTGATTGTTAAACTGATAGAAATGGTAAGTTTATTACTAAAATTTTCACTTTTCACTTTTTATAAGCATGAAACAAAACAAATTATGGTGATTTTTGGATGAATTTTAAGTTTGATATGTATGCAGCCATAGAATATCACTTATAAACAACTTTGACATAAAATAGCCTTAAGGTTAAGTTGCCATGCAATATGACATCATATGGGACACATAACAATTTGTTACATGCGTGTCATACATGGAGAAGCTATACTATATTGAAACCAGTTGTCAATCACTTTTTACAACGAACGTAGAATTGAAGGATTCTAAGGAGAAATTCTCTCAAAAATGTGTATGATTTCTAACAGTGATATAAGTGGGCTTTAAAACACTTAAAGAATAGAATTCTAAGTTATCAGATTGCCTAATGCTAAAGAGTGTTAGGGTTTAAAACCTAAATTAAAAAGATAATTTTATTTAAGTAAAAGATGAGTATATAGTGCCAAGAAAGACAAAATAATGATTTTTTTTGTCTAGGTAGTGCATTTAGTTATGCATACGTCCTCTTATTTTGTGATGCTTGTGTATTATATAACCCTCTTAGATTTAACCACCTATAATAGTTCCCCTATAACCACTTAGCATCTAACTATCTCCTAATCAAAGCCACTTCTTGACTAATTGCCTACCAATACACCATTGTTTTCTGAAAGCACAAGTTAATCATATTTTTTAACTATCTTGACTCCTAAATCTTGGACTTCTTCACTAATTCTCGTGCCTAGGAATTCCTTAAATAATCTAGTTAACTTCTAGAAATCCTAATAACTAAGGCCTAAATAATCTTATTATCAAGTTACCTAAAAATTTAGAAAGGGTTATGTTCTTATATAAATGAATGAAATTGCTTAAATTGAGTTATTGTTGATTAGAATTAAGAATATCTTGATGTATTGACTATAAATGAGGGTGTATGGTTTGGAAATTGGTATACTTGAATTATGAATTGGATTATTATAGATTTTATGACTTAAATGTGGACTTAATTGAGAATAGACATATAGTTTGGAGAACCAAATTGAGCTGTGGTTACTGGTAGATATAGAGTGTATCTTTATTACAGGAATGACCCTTCTTTCAAAAGGGGGATGTCCAATTTATAGGGAAAACTCTTTTGAATTTTCAATAGGCTCCTCGTAAAATATGACATCACCATTTTTAAATAAAAATAGAGATCTTTAATGAAGATCTTATTCTCGAGGAATTCTATAACTATAAGAATAAGGATTCTCATGGTCAATATACTCCAAATAAGGCTTATGGAATTCTAAGGGCCAATCAGCCTTAAGCTAGGCCTATACAACTTTTGAATACCTTCTCATGATTGCATCTGGTGCAATCTAGCCCTCGAGTCCATAAAAAATTTGTCTTGCTAAAGAAAGAGAACCTACCCAATGACTTGTACCAAAACACATAAAATTGTTCTATTTTCTTTGTCAACATCCTGATTACTTAAACTGTAAAGGACAAATTGGATTTCAATTCTAAAATATCTTTTACATAATCAATGTCATTTGTTGTTGAAAGCTATGATAATTTCAAATTATTTCCAGCTAAAGACTTACCCAAAGGTAATGTTACCTTCTCCAAATTTCAATCATTTAACGTATAAAGCCTTTATTTCCTACACAATCACAAACACTACCTAGATTTAAAAAAATCTTATCATTGTTTCAACTTTCTTGGCACTTTGTACTTATCCTTTACTTAAAGATAATTAAGTTTTAAATCCTAACGCTTTTTAGCTTTTTAACCGACTTATATCAATGTTAAAATTCATGCACAACTTTTTATAGTTCCCCCTAACACACTCAAATTTTAGGTTGGTTGTAAAATGTGATCAATAATTTGACATATTAAGTGGGAACACGACGTCACATATGAGACTAAAAGAGAAGTTCTTTTGACAGATTTAGTTCTTAGATCCCTGTCAACTTTCAGAGAACATACATCTTACCAACTAACTTTGGCATTTGATGTTTTATTCTCTTTTCTTAGTCTAAGTAACGTTTGTGTTCATCTTCTGTATACTCTTAACCAAATTTCTAAGCTAGTTCATATGAGAAGACTTATAATTATGCAAATTATTGAGGATAACAATGATTAATGAATTATTTCAGTATAGCTCATGCATGACCTTGATTGATTATAATATTTTATGGAAATTGTTCTAACTTGTGAACGATTTTGATGTTGGTTGTAGGAACTCATTTGCTGGTAGTATTTATAATTTGAAGGATATTGAAGAATAGCTTTAATTAGTAGGTATAAAAAGATATTAATTTGAACATATTTTTGACAATGTCAACAATGATTTTTCACACACTTTAATAACATCTATATAAGTTTCTATATTTTTTAGAGTTAGGCTGTCATCATCATTTTGGAAAACATACTGTAGGAAAATCATTCTATGTGTCGGTTGAAGTAAATGATGTTGGTTTTTACTACGTTTTTTTTGAATTTGATTCATTTTGGGTATTTGTTTGCGGTTTGAAGTTCTAGCATTTTTAATTGATATGGCCTGTACAATGTAACACCCACATACCTCCTGGAAGGATATATGAATACCACACAAAATAGTACAAACAAATCAAAACATATGAAAACTTTCAGTAAACAATTCAGACAAACATACTTAAATTACATAGTACTTAAAATAAACTCGATGTAAATTCCAAACCAAACTGAAGTATCATTGTTACAAACTTACAAACAAATTCATATATACATATCAGATACATGAAGTAAATCATACGTTAATATAGACTTTATATTCAATGCACAAAATGCACAAGAAGGGGGGTTGAATTATGTATCCTTTTGCGTGAATACAATCCCATTTTTTAAATTCTTTCAAAACTTGCTTTCTCAAAAACTATTGAGTATGAATCACGATGTACTGCAATTAACTTCTATATACTTGTATAAAACAATAAAAATTAAAAATAGAGAGTTTAGAAGTTGACACAACAATTTTATCCTGGTTCACCCCAAACCGTGGGCTACGTCCAGTCCTCAGAAACCTTTCTGAGATTTCACTATTCTTTTCAAACTGTACAAGTATTCTTTTCATAGAGCCTCTTCAGGTCTCTTACACCAAATATTCTTTATCTCACTTAGCGTCTTAAGGTTCTCAGCTTTTCTTCTTTCTTATAGAAAGATATTGCGAGCTCTGTTACAGTAATGATAGCTCTAGTGTTTCGCACAATGAATACAGTGTTTGCTAAAGATCAAAAACTTTTTAAAATCTCTAACATTTTAATCTTCGACTCCGACTTGTATTTATAACCTTCGTCTTCAACTGCTTATTTCTTCTTGCTTCTTGATTCTTGATTCTTGTAGAAACATTTATTTAGTTGAGTTTTATAACTAACTCAAACTAGTTAACCGTTCAACGTAGTATCGGTTCTTCATTTTAGTTTTTCTTCCATCTTAGTTTCGCTTCCGCTTCGTTTCACTTTCTTTCGTCTTACTTTTGCTTCTGCTTCGTCTCACTTTCTTTTTTCTTACTTTTGCTTTCGCTTCGTCTTACTTTCTTTCTGATCAAAATAGTTCAACAATTTCTCATATTATTATTATTTGAATGTCATCAAAATTATTAGACGTGAAGTCATTTTGACTTAACAATGAAGTCCGAGGAGTTTATTAGTTAGGCATGTATTGGAAGTGTTTTGATTTCATATAAATTCCTGAATGACTTTGATTCTCAACAAAAGTTGAATGCTAGACTTAGGTCCGATGAATGTGAAAACTTTGTCTAAACATTTTGTATAAGATTGTGATATATGACATATTCAGCATTTGATGCATTTCATAAAATGGATGTTCATATAAAGGCGTTGTGACTTGAGTAGCCAGTTTGAAGCACTTCTACGTAGAGCTTTGCTCTGTGATTTCTGATTTTGCACATAAAGCTATACTTCGTGATTCTGTTTGACTGAGCCTTATGGGCCAGTATTTTTATAAGTTTGGAATAGGCACTCGATCATAACAATAAGAACCAATATGAGTCTTATGTATATAGCATTCTTATAAGATTGAAATCCATGAATGATTTGCAAAGCTGTATTGAGTGATCCTATGTAGCACCATGTTGTATGAGTTATGATATTTTGAATGAATATTCGTGCATATATGATGTGTGTATGTGATCTGGTGAAATCATCAATGATGGTTTACTCATTAAGTTCGCAAAACTCATCAAAAATTACAATGTAATTATTTAGGCTTGAAGAGTACCCCATTAGACAAACGGGAGTATACCTACGACATGCAAGTAAAAGATAGAGGTCGGAATCTTAAGCTCAATCACCATACAACAAGTTATATATAAAGTTAACTCTTTTCATCTTGTATCTCGGTTCTAACATAGA
>JANTPM010000002.1:24714121-24726871 GCA_025434745.1 Erythroxylum divaricatum | reverse complement strand
ACGCTTATGGTTTTACTATCAAGTCACATACTTGATGACATAAGTCTAAAACCATTCATGGAATGTAAATCACATTAAATAAATGAAATACATGCATATATGAAAGGAATACCTCATAATATTTTATTAACAAGTCATAATGTTAATACATGAATCACAAATAACCATTGGCCTAGGGCACACTACTAACAGGAACAACAAACAGACTAGTAGCTGGTTCTTATTAAAGAAGCTCAATAGATGTATGGTGGATGATGTTTGGTTAATACAATTTCCCCTCAATACTACTAAATTTGAGGAACCAAACATCTCAAACCAAAACCCATGGTTTATCTAACATTCCCTTTTATAATCTTCAACCACCTAATGAAAAACCTAAGTTCAAGGAAACATTAAGGGAGGGATTGATATTGGAGATTTCAGGAATAAGGGGATATGAACTAAGTATAAAACTAAAGGTAGTAAAGGATATATTGAAAGAACTCAGTAAAGAAAGCATAGTTCCAAAACAAGAGGATAAAGTTAAAGCCTTAAAGAAGTGGAAATTTCAAAGAAGGATACTAGCTAGACCAAAAAGATAAACAATTAAGGAAAAAGGAAGCAAATTTAATTAGCAACTACAATAAAGCACTGAAAGATATCAAAAAATTGCTAAGACAAAAAAACTTGCTAAGACAGAAATCAAGGATGCTTTTGCTGAAAGATGGTGAAAGGTGCACAAAATATTTTATAAACTCTAGTAGAGAAAAGAGGAACAAAAGTTTTATAAAATTCCTTGAAGATGAAACTAGTTAGAAATATCAAGATAAGAAGAACAAGAAAAGAATCACTTTTGAGTTCTTTAGTAAGCGATATAGGCTTGAAAATGAAGTTAAAGAAATATCAAAAGAAATAATGAGGGATCTCTAAAGATGATAAGGAATAAATAGCCAAAGAAGTAACTGGAGAAGAGACAAGAGAATCTTTGTTTTTAACGAACCCTAATAGGTCACTTGGTCTAGATGGATTTAATGGAAGGTCTTTTAAAAAAAACTAAGATATCCTAGGGGAAGAGGTTATCGAGGCAGTAAAGGAGTTCTTCCTGAAAAGAACTATATTGAAAGAGTGGAACAAAACCTATATAAGCCTTATTCCAAAACAAAGCAATGCCAGCAGATTGGAGCAATTCAAACCCATTGCTTACTCTAACATTCTATACCAAATCATCTTAAAAATTCATGCAAATAGGCTGAAAATAGCTTGGGAAAATAATTAATCTAACTCAGAATGCATTCATCAAAAAGAGAATTATTTTACCAACATTCGCCTTTGTCAATAACTCCTAAAAGGCTATAACATGAAGACAAAAGTGAAGAATTGCACCGTCAAAATAGGCTTGGCTAAGGCTTATGATTCATTCAACTAAAGTTTCATCTTTAGCATTCTTAAATCAATAGGTTATCCACTCTTATTCAGGGAATGGTTTGAAGGATGTGTGACTATTGCATCTTTTGCTATCTTGGTGAATGGAAAACCTACCAAGTTAAAAAGGCTAAGAGAGTATTACGGCAAGGGGATCCCCTATCCCCTTACCTATTTGTGTTGTGCATAGAGGTCCTTTCAATCTTACTTGCAAGGAACATTGAAAAAAGCTCAAATTTCCAATATCATTATAGGTGTAAAGGTACTAAATTTACTCACCTAGTTTTTGCAGATGACTTGTCATTATTTTGTAGGACTGAAAAGCACTCTATCAACCTTTTCATGCAATCTATGAAGGAATTCAAAGTTATGTCGGATTTGAGAAGCAATCCTAAAAAAAATTTGTTCTACCTATCAACTAACTCAAAAATAAAAGTTGCCTCGAAAGCATTAGAGAAGGAGTTAAAACAAGGCAACTTTCTAATTAAATATCTTGGTGTGCCAATTTCTCAAAGAAGAATCACTGCTTCAAACTGTAAAACACTTATGGACTCACTAAATGGAAAAATAAATCATTGGTGTAACAAGCATCTCAATTATGAGGGAAGACTGAACTAGTACAGAAAAGTTTAAGTAACCTTGCAACCTACTGGAATAGCTACTTGTCACTCTGCAATAGTGCACTAAAGGAACTAGATAGACAACTAAAGGAATTTTTATGAAATGGATCAAGTCAAAACTACAAAAAGTCAAAAGTTAGCTAGAGTAAAATATGCAAATCAAAGAATCAAGGTGGTTTGGGAATTTATTCAACAAGATTGCTCAATTGGGTCTGTTTGGCTAAGAACCTGTGGTGGTTTTGCAGTACAAAAGATGATCTATGGGTAAGATGGGTACATAATGTATTCATTAAAGAGAATAGCCTATGGATTCTGAAGATTAAGAGGGACATGTCATAGAATATTAAGCAAATACTAGGGACAAGACACTAGATGCAGGAATTGGTTCTTCACAAGATAGGGAATGATGAAACAATATTATTTTAGTTTAACAATTGGCATAACAAGGGACCTTTGTAAACTTGATGAGATCCAACAACAAAAGTTTGTAGTGAACCCAGGAACTAAGGTCAATAAATTTATCATAAATAACCAATGGATTTGTACATACCATAATAGTAAAAGTGTGGTTATTATAATGGATAATATGCCTATTTGTCAATAAATAAAACATGATGAAATTCTGTAGATTACTGAGGGATCAATGACCATCAATTCAAAAGCCTACAAATCATTTCCAAAAGGAACCTAATAATAGAGTGAGGTGGAGAACTCTAGTATAGGATAATGATATTAACCCTTCACATGCATTCATCCTATAGTTGGGGCTAGATAGGAGACTCCTTACTAAGGACAAAATCAAGTTTCCAATTAATTCATTGTATTGTGAACTATGCAACTCTATTTTGGACTCCTTAGACCATGTTATGGTTAATTGAAGATACAAAATTTGGAAAAGGTTATAGAGGGTATTAAACATAAGAAAATTAGTAATCTCTTGGAGTGAGCTAATTGCTTGGATAAGAACTCTAAGAATGGATAACAAGGCAATGAAAATTAGTTTGGCATCTATGGGGTATAACGTTTGGAAAGAAAGAAATTACATAATCTCAAAAAGGAGGCTATAAGTAAGGAGCTTTTATACTGTAAAATTTTCCTCCAATGTAGACTATCATTGGTAGCAAGAGGGCTAGTTGCAAAAATTGCAACAGGTTTTTTAAGGTATGGATGAAGGCTACAACTACTGATCTCTATCCTAAGTAATCTAGCAACCTACCGACTCAGTCACCTAACTGTTCCACAAGGAATTCTAAAAGAAATTGATAGGAAGTTAAAGGAATTCTTATGGAGGCGATCCAACAACCAGCACAGGATTCCTAAGGTGAACTGATCCAGGGTCTAGAATCCCAAGGAAATAGGAAGGTAAGGGATTGCCTCTACCAAAATTATAAACAAAATCCTAATGGCCAATAGATTGTGGTATATTTGCAAAAGAAAAGAAGACTTATGGGTCGAATGGATTCAAATAGTTAACTTAAAATGAAGCAATATGTGGAGCATACAACCTAATTAGAATATGTCATAGATGTCAAAGCAAATCCTAACTACTAGACAATGGGTGGAGGGATTAATAACTCACACAATAGGGGATGGAAATAGATCTTTTCTCCATAATAATATCTAACTCACCTATGGTCCACTATATAGACTAAAGGAATCAAATCACCTGAAGGTAGTAATTCCATCAAATACTAAGGTGAAAGAACTCGTAGAGTCAAATCAGTTGAGATGGCTTTTTCACTGAAAAAGAGGAGCCGTAATGATCATGAATAACTTACCTCCATATCAACCTAACTCAGTAAAGGTAAATATTGTGTCGTAGATAACTGATAAGTCAATGGAATTTTCTACATTGGAGTTCAAAAATTGTTTCAGTAGGAGGCAAACCACAAAGTACAATGGTATAAATTGGTATGGGATCAAGATATTAGTCCAAGCCATTCATTTATACTGTGGTTGGGAATAGTTAGAAAGTTAGGTATTAATGACAAGATTAAATTTGAGATTCCCTTAAGAACCTGTGACTTGTGCCAGATGCAAGTAGAGACTATAGATCATCTCACTTCTAAATGCTCCTACTTTAAGTTTATTTGGTCTAAAATCAGAGAGCTACTAAATATCCAATGGAGTCCTTCTAACTGGAAGGAAACAGTGAAAAGTTACCAATATTTGAATAAGCAATAAGGTTGACTACAAAGTGGTGAATATGAGTTTTGCAACACTAATTTACTTCTTATGGAAAGAAAGGAATACCAAAATTTTTTAAAATGAGACTAAGGCACAAGAACAAATCTTGCAAAACATAATGAACATAGCAATCAAGGTACTGGAGTAGAAAATCTCATAAGGAATGAAGGTCAGATGGCTAATCAATTATAAAAGGACAGGAAAGTTAAACTCAGTTAGGTCCCTCTAAGTTCTTAACTTTACTAAAAGGTGTAAAGGTAACAAACGCAAGGATCAATTAGAAATTAGAACCAATGTAAACTAAGTTAGTTGAACATTAGAACATGGGTTAGTTGTAGAATACTATTTAGTTGGTATTCTTCAACAATCATTTTTTATATCTCTCATGATACTAATACATTCATCTTTAACTTTAAAAAAATTGGTAATTTTTTTAAACTAAATGTTTTCAAAAAAATTTAAGCTTACACTAATGTTATAAAAAAAATGTTTACATAACAAAATGACAAATAGAGTTCCATATAGGTAATGTCAAAATTATATATACTAATATTTTTATTATTTTATATACATCTTATATTATCACTAGACATTCAACTGACAGTATGAACCCACTTGATTATATCCGTCTATTCCAATCCAAAAATCATGACCCTTATATTCCTTACTTCTCCTCTCCTCTAAAGACTATGGCAAGTCTCCTACACTAGCATAATTGTTTTTTTTTACTTCAAAATTTCTATGAAGGTTGAACTGATGCATGTGTAAAATTTTTAGGTAATGAGTGTTTTCCTAGAATTTGCAAAATAGATGATTTTGGAAGTATAAGGATGATATAATAGTAGTTAATGAATTGAATTTTAAAGGGAAGAAAAGGGAACTTCATTGTCATTGCATAAACCAAGTAAGATGATGCATTTCTTTGAGACTATAGACCAGGAAAATTAGTTTGGATTTTGCACTAATAGTGCTTTGAATTAGGTGGAGACATTTATACAACTATAAAACAAAAATTACACATTTTAGAAGGAGCATATGAGCTACAATTTGAGAAATGTAGTAAAGAGATTACAAACATTGTATGATTATTCCTTTGGCCCTAATTAGGAACTACCTATGAACTGTAGTAACAATATCAAAAGAGTTCCTAAAGATAACATTATATCATTGATTTCCAATACTAAAGTGAAATATTTATTTCCATTTATAAAGATAGAAGAAGTTGAATCAATTAAGTAATCAAACGTGAAGAAAATAAGAAACGTAGATGGTATAAAAAATTTAAGAGAGATCCAAGAAAATTCAAGTGAAGAACCAAAAACAAAGAGGAATCAATCACCTAAACATGTAACAAATTGTTATAATATTTCTCGAAACAATAGCATTTTAATGAATTATATGTTTAATCATTATATAACCATTTACATGTAGGACATAATGTATCAATCCTTTCATAATCAAGAGAAAATTTATCTTAGACTTTAAAGAAAACATCTTAATATTAAAAAATATATTTAAGAAACTTAAAAAAAAATACTGAATGAATTTTTGTCAAAGAAAAGAGTTTTTAATCTTTGAAAAAACTTCGAGATTTAAAAAAATTAAGTTAGGTTACTTTGTATATGAATAGATGTTATTTGGCATTACATATAAGTTAGATTTGTTCATTGATTGGACAATGCACATTTATTACACTATTTATTTACAAAATGCATTCTTCATTCGGCTAGTCAAAAGGTTTTGAGCAACTAGCCGATGGTGAGTTTAGAAAGCTATCAAAAGGAGAATTTTTGTCTAGTTACAGGTCCAACTAATCATACCCCAGCTAAAAATATATGCATAATTGAAGGCAGGTAATTAGCTAATTGACTAGAAACTAAAAATTGTAATATATGGTTTATGTGTCTAACAACTATTTGAGTTGATCTTGAGTATAAATAGACCATGATTGAGCTGTGGGAAGAAGATTCAATAAATTAGAGATTTGCTAAAAGCCTTGAGATTTTAAAGAGTGCATGTATCATTCCATAACATATATTAAACCTAGTTCATTAGTATTAGCAAGAAAGACATGTCTCGATTTGTATATGACTGTGCAATTGTTGCAGTTGAGAAATTATTGATGAACACATTATGAGGATTCCTCTTGATATTGAACAAGAATTGTAAATGATTTCTTTTCACTCATGATTAAAAAAATGTAGCATAAAAGGGTTGTTATTCAATTATCGAAAGAAGATTGTAAATTTCCAAAATAGAGTTTAAGGATTTGACATAAGTCAATGATTATTTGGACGAATTACTATAAATTAATTTTGTATCTCTTTCCGTATTCTCTTTAATTATTATTGTGATTGTTTTATAATTAGTATTAATTAAATATTTATAAATTATTCATTAAAATTTTCAAATAAGTCAAAATATAAAAACATACAATTTGTCACCCTCCACTATCCAAAAATGAAAATAAGTGATCAATTTAGTTATTATCTTACAAAGTAAATTACATTTTAAATCTTCACCTTTACTTAATTTTACAATATTAATTAGAAATCCTAAAAATATCAATCAATTGTTTAAACATCTAATTTGGTATAAAAATGGTCCACTATTAACTCCATCTTTAACAAAGGTTTTGTCTTTATGTTTTCTTTGAAAAAGTTCGGTTTTTTATCATCTCACTAATTAGTCAGTTTAAATTTGTAAAAAAGATGTTATACGAAGAGTTTCTATTCACTTATCAGGAAATAAAAGAGTAGATTATCAAACAGAATTCAAGGAATTAACGTAATCAATAATTATTTCCCAGAATCACTATACATTGATTTTCTCTGTTTTCTTACTTTTTCATTATTTTAATAATTGTTTTATAATTAATATTGATTAAATTGTCATAAAGTATTTGCTAAAATAAATATTTGTTTATACAATCTATCTTATCTTATATGTCATCAGAAAATTACTATAAGTGATCAATTTGAGTATTATATATCTTAAATTAGTTAGTTATACATAAATAAATGAATCAACGAACATAAACCTGACTAATTAAACATATATTTGAAAACTGTAAAGAAAACGTTGGAATATGAGCTTACTTAATTATACATGACATTGCAAAAAGCGGCAAACGGATCACTAATCGAGAAACGGACAGATTTCTGCATCTTCATGCCCCCAGATATAGCCGTTAAGTACATGAAATTATGTTTTTTTCTTAATAGTTTAATGAATCGTTGTAAAATAGATTAATTATTATTTTTTTCAATTTTTTTACTTTTTAATGTTATTCAGTAATTTACCAATTTTTATAAATTAATTAATTTTTATAAATAAAATTAATTAATTAATTTTTATTTAATAGTCTTATTTTTAATTAATGTTTAAATTAAAAATATTTTTATTGAATTATATTTTAAAATTTTTAATTATATTTTATCTTTAATCAATTTTGTAATAATTTAATATTAATTAAATTTTTAATTTTCAATTATTTAATTTTCGGTTGAATTTTTAAAATATTAATTGTCGCTATTTTGTCGTACATCATCCATGGGCCATGGCATACTGTCATGGTAATGGATAAGAGCTCGTCCAGACGATGAATAACGACTGCATATATTAAGGTCACCTTGCACGTGACGTTGTGCTCCGCACGTGTTAGATTTTGGTTGGTCAATCAGACAAATTTTGTATGGTAGGCCTTTTGCCATTTTCAGCAGACATACGAATCAATCAATCATTATTTTTTTACTATAATCTCGTATAAAAGTTGTTTACATCAGAATATTTTATATATTAAGCAAATGAAATTATTGAGAAAATAGAAATTGAATTACATTTCATAAAGCAGAGAAGCAATAGATAATTAGAGTTGGCTCGATGGTTGAGAGGAGAGCTTGATTTTGGTTAAGTCTTAGGTTCGATTTTATGTTAGTCCCTCTTGTAAGAGTCTAGGGTAACCGAAATTTTACCTGTAGATAGAGAACTAGTTAGGCCATCAATAATGAGGTGCGCCCGCTTAACTCGACTATAGAGTGGTGCGTCAGTTAAACCCTTAAAGAAGTGTGATTGCTTGACCTTATGGAGTTTTCTAGAATTAAAAAAAAAAAAGACAACTCAAGTCATCAGCCAAAGTTACCATTAGTGAATTATTAATTTGGAAAAATGGCAACTCAAGTCATCAGGCAAAGTTACCATTAGTGAAGTGAAAAGTTTGAGTCTTTGCATTGATTAATTAAACCTGACATTTCGTAACTTAAAATATATCCACTTGGTCCCCATCTGTACCCATCTTTAACCACTCCTATAGTATGGATAGAATCTCTCTCTCTCTCCTGCTTGACGGGCTGATTATATTAGATTAGGTTATCTAATCTAAAAAGAAGCATGTGCAATTCAAGCACAGTTATTAAGGGAGCAATAACTAAGGCATTGGGAGTAAGATTTTGAAACTCGGATTGGACGTCGAATCGGAAGTTTTATTGGTCAATAGTTTGATCAGTTTAACCACCGATCGAATCGATATCACGTCATAATTACACAATAATTATATTTAATTATATATAATATTAGTAATATTAAAAATAGAAAAATGTACAACATAATATAAATAAATATAACTAAAAAATTCATTTGACCGGTTCAAATAATATAAATAAATATAAATAAAAAATGTGATGTGTTTTAAAAAGAAAAAAGCAAAAAAAATAAAAAAATTTATTGAACCAGTGACCAACCGGTTCGATCAATTCCGATTTAACCGATCAATTAATCGGTTCGTACTAATCCAATTAGAGATTGATTTTTTGGAGTCACTCAAACCGGATAATCGACCGATCACTAGTTGAACTGGTTGAACCAACCGGTCTGGTCCAGATTTCAAAACCCTGACCGGGAGGGATGCAAGTAGTGGCATATTGTCCAGCTAACATTCATACGAAAAGTCAAAACTTCTATGCCAGGCTTTATTTGAATCACATCCAAATCAAGAATATCTGAAACTGCCTAAGAAAGAGTTGCATTTAATTTATAATTCGGTGTAGGAAATCAAAGAATGCCATTTCAATTACAACTCATTAATTAGTCATCTGTAGAACACACCTTTTCCCCTCTTCAGCCTACGCCAATTTCTAACCGCATAGCTTACTGTGTCTTCCAAATTGGTGTGCATTGGCAGCTTGTACAGGATTATGCACATTTCCGGCCGCCATTACCTTGATAACCATTTAGCGTTTGACCAATTTTTTTAATATCTAGCTATAACGATTTTTAATCAGGGACACAAGCAATTATTCATTAACATATTTTGCATCGATAATATGGCAATTCCACACGGAGTGAGAGACTAAAACCAAAATCAAAAGCTTTCAATTCATAAAATTTTAGATTATCTAATGATAAGTGGAGAGATATGTCAAATGCCATTACCTAAAAGTGATTAGTGTTAATTAGTTGCCATTAGTAAGGATAAAATTAATTAAACTGAAATAATAATATCTATTTTCTGAGACGGGCATAATACCTAATTACAACAGGATCGCGACGGCCTTCAGAAATCAGAATTGGATTGTTATTATTTACTACACTGAAATCAAGGCAAAAATAAAAAAATTTAAAACAAATTATTAATAGAGATCTTTTTTTCGTAGACACCCTTGAATTTTATAACCCACGCGATGACAATGCCACGTGTCAGCAGATCTGAACTTGCGGTCCCACTCCACGTTGGTGCCTGAACACCGATGAGCACTCCGGCAACTCCCCCAGATCAGCGAACAGCGACTCATCCTCCTCTCTCATCGGAGAAAACTCCGTATCCGCAGAGCTCCTCTCCTCCGAAAAAATGTGACTCGAGATAATTGTCCAAGACGTTGCTTCCATGTCTCCGAACCATGTGAATTCGTCGGTCGTAATAAGTGACTCGTCACCGAGATCGGTGAAGCTTTTCCCGGCTTCGGGTTCTGGGGTTTCTGGTTTGGACTCGGAGATTTGGGGTTTAGGACTGGCGACAGTCGTGGTGGGGGGTTTGGGGACGGAGGCCTGATGGTGGTGGCTTCTGGACGGTGGAGGCCAAGGGTGGTTGTGTTCGCAAGAGTAGCTGATCACAAGCCTTGTGGGGTCCACTCTACTTCTCTCTACTTGCTTTCTGGC
Organism: Erythroxylum divaricatum; assembly: GCA_025434745.1. Classification (NCBI taxonomy): domain Eukaryota; kingdom Viridiplantae; phylum Streptophyta; class Magnoliopsida; order Malpighiales; family Erythroxylaceae; genus Erythroxylum; species Erythroxylum divaricatum. Next base: position 24,716,510 of record JANTPM010000002.1, on the reverse strand, counting down.
TGGACAACCTTTTGAACTGCTACACCTGTAATATCCTCTGCAGTTCAGGCAAAACTGGACTTATTATGTCTACCCAATCCTACATGTTAATTTCGTCCATAATCGTTATAACTTAACATGGTTTTATTCGATGTTAACCGTTACCTGGGGTAAGGAGAACCTTTGATGGGTTTTTGGCCGTATTTTCTCCAAGCCCATGAATCGGAAGGTGGCGGAGCATTTTCACCCTTCATCCGTGCGCCGTCTAAGTCTTTGATCGGCACCGATATCACTTTTTTATGTGCACCTCTCTTACTGTTCAATAGCGTTAACTAATTATGCATAAAGAACATTCCTTTCAATGATTTTTAGCTTCAAAGACAACCTTTTTTTAGCTCGAATTATGGATGCTTTTAAAACCAAATATACTGTGCTGTGAAATTGAAGAAAACAGGTGAGTTGAGCGGGCATGTAATCATGGACAAGTTACCTTCTTTTTGGGGAGAAAGTAGAAGCCATCTTGAAGTCGTTAACCAAGCTAGAAGGTGGTGAGTCTGGACCACTTTCTGGGTTACTTTCGTTCTCTTCTTGCTCACTGATTTGTAAGTCGTTAAACTTTCTATCCATTAATGAACACCGGGGCCTCCAAGACTACGCGTATATTATATATAATGGATTCCCGGGATAGTTATAAACGCTTTGATTGATGGAAGAAGCTAAAAACCAAGATGAAGATAGATGTGAAGGGAAGATAAAGAAAGAGAGAATAAGAGAGTAAAAGAATGCGGTATTAGTTGGTAGTGTGAGGAGAGGGAGAAGAAATGTGGGGAAGGTAGAGAAGAAAACAGAGTGGTCCTTTAAAAATTGGCCGCCATGATGACAGATGAGCTTTTGGGAATTAGTTTATAGGGTACGTGCAAGCTAATGTGTATAATCCCAAACATTTTTCTTAACCTATTGTCATTAGAAAACGACTTCTTGCTCTTCTTCTTCTTCTTTTTTTTTTACTCATTGTTTGATTATTTCAACCACACTGATTGTAAGTTCTCACTAAACAGCTCATCTAGTTGCCCCTTAGTTGCTCTCTCTTCTTTATTATTTGCTTTTGTTTAGGTTTCTGAACTTAATGTATCATGTACTAAATATGCCTCTAACTAGTGTTCTACTTAACCATGCATGTTAAAAAAAAATTGTGAAGATATATTCCCAAAAATTCACTTAATCACTCAAAACAAAAGGCACCCACAAAATTTCATTCATGTAATCAACCTTAGGTTGATGTCCTTATGACAGTGCTTGGCTAACATTTATACATTGGTTACTTTTAACTTAGTACTGTTTGGTGCAGTCAAGGCCTTCGTAAATGTCTTCATTGAATCAAACGATATCCTAACATATAATGTAATTCTAGCTTTAAATTCTCTTTTAGCATCAAAATTTGACATCTAGGTTTTGTTCTTTTATCATTTTTGAGCACTCATGTTCACTTTCAAGTTCATATAAGCCAACATACATTGACTCAACTTCCATATCTACACTAGTTGACTCATTTTAATTACTACATAACTTGTGTCTCTAGCTTAACATATTGCTATTCCCATATAAAAGTTTTATCATTGTTGAGCACTCCTGTTCACTTTCAAGTTCATATAAGCCAACATACATTGACTCAACTTCCATATCTACACTAGTTGACTCATTTTACTTACTACATAACTTGTGTCTCTAGCTTAACATATTGCTATTCCCATATAAAAGTTTACTCCCATCTTAATTTATGCATCTCCCTTGTGATCAACAAATAATAATATTGCCTTTATCATACTGAAGGAGAAAGAGATACAATATAAACCTATATGATTCTTCAATTATATGCTTCTTTATTTTTATTACTACCTTAGCTCATCTTTTCATTATTTTAGATCTAATTTAATGTTGATAATTGCATGCTATTTATTCATATTGTAAATAACATTTAGCTCTCTAATATTTTCATTATCTCGATTAAAGGAAAAATCAAATAAACATTTCATAGTCTCTTATTCTTTTTTATGCAATTATAGAAAATACTATTAACGACAATATCAAATAATGAAGACACACATGATTTCTTTATATACTCCTTCGACCCTCCTCCTTGCTCAGAATCGAGGAGTAGGGAGACTTATGGTTGGGTATGTCGTGCTAGGCCCAAACCCACTAAAAATGACTCATGGGCCCATTGGTCCACCTAATTCCAATTGACTATGATAGGCCCATGTCCTATTCCATGCATCCACGACCCACTTGCAGGTGGAAGTCTCCCATCCATATGTAAAGACTCAAACCTAGCAACCATCTCATATATAAGGTATAGCTTTGCCATGATACAGGTACGTAATCAGAACCCTAGTTCTCTCTGCTCACAGCT
>JANTPM010000002.1:24636714-24647947 GCA_025434745.1 Erythroxylum divaricatum | reverse complement strand
GGTTTGTCAAATCCTAAGTAGGAGCTTAGGTAGAGGACGTAGGTCTTAGCACCGAACCTCTATAAAAACAGTGTTTGTCATTCTTCCCTACTCTCTTTGTTTAATCTATTTGATTGTTTGTGTATTAACTTGTTAATTTTTGTAGATATTTGCGGAAAAGATTAAATGATCTATTCAACCCCCTCCTTCTAGATCGCTTTCATATATGGCATAGAAGATTTGTCCATTTTAATTTGAGATCATCGAAGTTAAGCGGTTTGTTGGTCTTGTTAGAGATATATATCTAAACTTTTATATTTGATAAAGTTTGTGGAAGTTATCCAAAGAAAAACTACACAAACAACCATTTACCATTGACAGAGTGATGAGAGCCAAAAAAAAAAAAGAAGAAGAAGAAGCTAGAATTAGGTGATTCTGATATTTTTGGGCTAATGAGAAAATGTTCTTTGAATCAAAATAATTATTTCATATTATTTATATATGATTTTAAAAGAGTAACTTGGCTTTATTTTCTAAGCACCAAAAGTCAAGTATTTTCTACATTCAAAAGAATTTAAACTTTTGGTTAAAAACTAAAGCAATTTCAAAAACAAGACTCTTAAATAAGATAATGACTAGTAGTACACTTTAGTTAAGTTTGATCAATTTTGTGAAAAATATGGAATTGAGCATTAATTATTTATTTTCTATTCTCTACAACCAAATGGAGTCTTAAGGAAAAGAACATGTCAGTCATGAATATGGCAAGATGTATGTTATTTAAAAAAATTATCAAAGACAAAATGGTAGAGTAAATCTACACTTAAGTTTAATGCTCAAAAAGTTACCTATAAAAGTAGTTAATGTTATGGAAAATATGGAAGCTTTATTAGGCATTAAGCCTTCTACTAAACATTTAAAGATGTTTAGGTTTGTTTGCTACTCTCATGTTCTTTCTACAAAAAGAACGAGGTTTGATGAAAAAGTCTTAGTTGGAATCCTTATTGGTTATGATTTTAATTCAAAAGGACACAAAGTTTATAATGTAAAGTGCAAAAAAGTTTTTGTCAACAAATATGTAATTATGGATCAATGTAGTAATTGAGATTTTGAAAGACAAGAAGTTACTTGGAAGAAATTTGAGTCCTCATGTGATTTGGACTTTGTTGTAATATTAAATAGGTCTTCAGAGATATTTGAGCAAGGTTCTAGCTCAAATTCATCCCTTCGTGTTCATTCAAACGTAGACGCACCAATTTAGAAAGTCAAGTCTCTAACATATGTGTACGAGAGGTGAATTTTTGCTATTGTTGAACCTGGTAATTTTTAAGAAGTTGCCAGTCAATTGAATGGGAAGCAGTAGTAAAAGAAGAAATGGAGATGATGAACAAGAGCCACAGTAGGAATTTGTTTAAAAAACTAGAAAACAAGAAATCTGTCATTGTCAAGTGAGTTTGTAGAATCAAACCTAATCCTGATGATTATGTGCATGTGTTCAAAATAAGATCGGTAGTAAAAAGCTATGCTCGGGAATCGATTTTAGGATACACTTGTTCCAATTGCAAGACTTGACTCTATCAAACTAATCATTGTTTTGACTGCAAGTTTAGGATGGAAACTTTACCACTTGGATGCAAAATTTGATTTCTTGAATAGAAAATTAATGAAAGAGATTTATATTGAACAACTTAAGAAGTTTAATGTTGCACGGTGTGAAATTTTTGTCTACAAGTTTAATAAAGCCCTCTATAGCTTGAAGCAAACATCAAGAACTAGATACAACAAGATGGGAAACAACTCATGATGTCATTTTATATGATGATTTACTGCTTATTGCTTACTGGTAATAATCTTCAGCTATTAAACAGTTTCCATTTTGAAATGAAACATAAATTTCAAATGTTATATTTGGGACTTGGCCATTATTTTCTTGATTTGAAAATCAACTTAGGTTTTTGATTTCTCAGAAAAAACATCCATTTCACATTTTGACAAAAACATCAAAATGGACAACTACAAGTATGTGGCTACCCCATTAGCTCAAAATGAGAAAAAACTTGGTTAAAGATTGTATGATGCAACTTAACTTGCAATTTGCTCCATTTGACTGCAGCTAGATATGTTTTAATATTTACTGTAAATTTTCAATGATCTCTCCATGCAATTTTCATTTTTGCAGTCTTTAAGATATTTACAAAAAGTTGCAACTTAATCCTCTTACTGAAATTAAATGACTTGATAAATTTATCATCGCCAGTGCTACAAATCCAAGCATGCGAAAGTACAGTATCATACTAATAAGAAGATGAAAAAGAAGGGAAGATAGATTTTTTATTTATTATTATTGTAGAGAGAGCAGCTTATAACATACAGAAAGAGAATTTGTATTTTATGAAATTTGCTTCTCTCTCTCCATTTTACTATCCTCACTGGATTTGACAGTTTCAATTTTCTTCCTCCAGCATGTCCTTTCTGATCTATAATTCTGTGTAGTCTGGCGAGAAACTTCACTGCTTTTACTTCCAAGTGAACTTCTGCAAGAATTGAGTGATTTTAGAACATACTATAATGAAGAGAAAAAAAAAGTGCAGCAATGACATGAAGGGAAGAAACGAAAATAAGGAAAAAGATATCTTTTTTGAAATTCTTTGTAAATATATTCTCGATAGAATTTTTTTGTCCATTACATGTTAGCAATGTCGACAGTGCTTAGAACAGGCACACACGTGACCTACATCAGGTCTGAACACAAGAAAAATCTTGGCCACTTCAAATCTCCAGATCCAATTCAAGAACAGCCTTCATGTGAAGTTCTAAGAATGTCAGATGGCAGTTCAAGAATCTAATTGTCTTGATGGATGCTGATAGTCGGTAGATAGGAGTGACATTTTATTTGGTTAGCTACTTAGATGTAAGGACTACTGTACATATTAGACACTCTTATCAGGACAATCATGGACCTAGAGAGCTCAATATTATTAGTATCTGGACTTGCATATTCCATCGTAGTTATTGTTTTTAGATGGAATTCTACATGTTTGTGTGGTATCACTAATCCATAGAAATAAAACTTACCTATATACCATGGCAAAAATCATGGAAGTAGGCATAATTACACTGGAACAGGACTTGGTTCTAGTAATTCCTTCCCTGTGATTCCATCCTTCAAATCTTTGAAATAGGTATTGTAGTCCTTCTCCTGAGGTGGGTTTTCTGGGTCCACTGTGAACGTCTCACTAAATGGAATGGCACTCTTGACCTGCAACAACAATTTTGCAATATCCAGAATCTGCCATCTAGGTAAACAAATTATAGCTCATAACTGAAGCACACATGTAGAACAGCTTTCAATGTTGCATGGTCGAGAGTTTTTTACCCCAACATCATGCAGGTTGAGCATATCTTTCCTTTTCGATGGAGATGAAAGAGTAAACTGAAGAAAATTTGCCACATTATCTATCTATAGGTGTATAATTTTGAGAAGAGCAGTTGATAAACTATAATAGTTCCTAAACCTCCACATACCATCAACAGAGAATTACTGTCCAAAATCTTCCAAACAGGTTACATTTCTCTAGAATTTGTTCATTCCAAAAACCAATCCTAACTCATGAAGAGCTACAGAAATTTGCACGGAAGCTCAATAGTTGGGAAAAAGTAGTAGTAGAGATAGAGTATTCCCATTGCCTTCAGGTAACGAGCAGTTTTGGTAGATAATTAGATGCTGTAGTCCTTAATTGTTCGAATGGTAAACGGTATTATCAACTCAACACATACAATGTCAAAGAGAAGGATTTGACCTCAAAAGTCTTGTTGCATGCATCGGCACTTTCTAAAGCTGCAACACATATCCGTGCAATCTCTTCCCTTGATATTTTACCCTGTAAACGTGAAGGAAGTTAAAGATAAAAGAGGCCTTATAGATCAACCATTCTAGAACTAGGCCGCAGAAAGCAAACACAATAATGCTTTCCACATTCTGTGATGCTTATTGAAAATAATAAAGGAAAAAACAGGTATGTGGATGGAAATATAATCAGTTCCACTTATAGCTATACCATAATATTGTCTCCTTGATCAAAAATTAGATCTGCTCCAGCAGGCTCTTCAGTTAAAGCACAAGGCCTTACAATTGCAAATGGGATACCACTTTCACGTATCAAATCTTCTCCCTGTCATCGAGCTGACTTGATGTATAAAATTCAAGAGAGGTGAATATAGATAGTGCAAATTAAAGCTAGATAATTGAGAAAAAGATGACAACGACTCCAATGGATACTCGTTGGTATGAGGGGTCAACAACAGGCTTCATAACCTATCTATCCATTGTAACACACTTGAATCTTGATCTTGACTTTCAGTGCAACTCTTATTTACAAAAAATATTTTTAACTCAGTGAAGTCTCAGTCTACAGGTACTTGGGTTAAGCAGTATCAGGAGGCTACAAGAGTTCATTATCCTATATCCCACCCCTTCTAAGTACTTTCCAATAATGACTAGAATCATTTATTACTTCACTACATATTCCTTAAATTTCTTTCATGGTTTTTATCCCACCAACTTGACCCAATTTGTCCTCTGTCCTGCTATGTGTATACAGGTCTATATTGATCACCAGAAAATACTTGCAAAAACCATACCTGATCACGGTGACAAATTTTTTATAAATGCTCGTTTTAGAAGTTTATGAAATGAAAACTCCATTGTTAAGATCACCCACTTTTAAGTGGTGAAACTATACCAATCTATACCCATGTCATCTTCAAGTGCAGTTGCTCAACATCATGATCAACTTGATTGCTGAGCACTCTGCAACATATAGATGAGGCAGATGTTTGTCAATGCAGTGCATATCTGGATGATGCTATAAACAGAAACTTCTTGTTTTTCTATCATACTTGATTCAAGATTCATGGATTAATTTACTATCATTTTTCATCTTGGCATCTAGAATGAGTATTTTACACATTAAAAAAAACAACCTTCAATTTGAACGTCAGGATGAAACCCAAGTTCTTGTTCAAGCGAACAGCAGGAGGTTGCTTACTGAGATCAAGACCAGGCCTATCTGGTCGGGTGACCCCTGCAGAACTCACATGTACAAATCTACAAGTGATGTAAACAAAGCCATGAAAACACCTTTCGGCAGATCATTCAAATTCAAGCAGCACAAAATGAAAGGAAAAAAAATAAAAACAATGTTTAAACCTAGGAGTTATAGGATCCTTTATGAATGCCCTTATGCTGGATACTGGAAGTTGAAATGCTCCCTCCACAAATGTTGGGTTCAGTTTCCCATCATATTCAAACTTGCTGAACATGAGCTGAAAGGATTATTAACTCATTAAGGAGAATCAAGACACCAGCAAAGAATAAAACAAAAATTGGCAATGATAGAGCATGCCTGCAATGAGACTATGTTGCTTGGATCAAATGGGGAAGCATCTTTCACGGTCCGAGCTCGAAATATAGGCCTCAAAAAAGAAAATGGTATTTGTACCTGGTGTATGTAGTCACAACTCAGAAATAAGATTATTAGCAAAAATTGAATGAAAAAGTTATGGTGTCACTTACAGACTGCCATTGACCTTGAACAGTGTCAAAACTTGCTTGATAGCCAACAGTATCCCAGTCCCGGCTAGTTCGAACAATAAGTTTATACCTACGCCCATCACCTTTAAGGCGAAGCTCCAAACCATCATATGCAGAAAGATCTTCTGGTATTGAAAAATTCTGAAAAGCGATCAAATTAATCACTTACGTTTCATCAACTAACTAAATTTGAACACACTGTTCCATCAATAGAACATTCATAGAATTGAAATCGATAGGAATCACATGAAATATATGCAATCATAAAGTAGGATGTTAACATGCAATTGAAACATGCAGAAATTACAAGTCTCCGATTTATTTACTCTTAAGAGGGTATTCATAACCATAAAATATTTGCTAGAAAAAATCTTATATACGATGCAGGGAGAGCCAACCGGTAGCAAACAATCTGGGAAACAGGAAGAAAACAATGAGTGTAATACAAACTATAAATAGTACATTAATTTAGTACCAATCCAGTGGTTGAAGAAGACGATATAGTCAAATGGATACCAATTTTGCATTAGGAGAGAAGAAAAGGTTAAAGATAAAATGCTGAACTTACCCTTGTTCTCACACTAGTGAAGCCACCATTGTTTGCCGTTGAGACAACACCTAACATCATGGTAAGGAAAACCAAAATTTGGAAAGTGAAAATCAAAGGCTAAGATACAATTATGTCTATATATACTTCCAAGTTCAAACTGCTTAAGAGAAGGGTTTAAGCAGAGGAAACCTTTAAACAACCCAATTGGTTCACCATTTTCCCCACCGGATGTGTCAATTTGAAATGTACTTTGGCTTACTCCTCCCATCACAACATCATCTAGAGCACCCCAAGGGAGATCTTTGAAAGTATTATCTGCTAAGAAGCAAGAAATGCAATTAAAAAAAACATGCATGAAGCTACTAAACAAGTATTAGGCTCTCCATTAGTAATTTTGGCTAAAGAAGATCCAAGAAATTGAACTTTTAGTACTGTAAAAACGAAGAAGAATGAAGAAGTTCAAAATTTAATATATGCCCACATTGTACATTTCAAATTGGGGGGAAGGGAACTGGGGTTGGGTTGGGGAATTTCAAGAGATTGATATATGCAGATACATTGTTTGATAACAAAAGTGAAAAACTATTAAGGGTAGAAGAAATTATTAGCATGTGTACTGATCACGTATCACACTTATTTGCTAAAGGACTAGGTTAAGCAGCACCTTCACATCCAAACAGCAGCTTTCCACTTTGAAGTCCAACACTGTCCCTCACAGCATTGATCAAGTTTTTCATCCCAACATACTCCACCAGTTCAGGAGAATCACCTTTTATCTTTATTCATAATCAAATGAAGCGGCAGTCAAGAAAGATCAATTGTTACTCTATGTAGGTACAAAGAGAAAAGGAAAAAAGTACTCCAAGATGAACTTTCTAGGAATATATAAGTTTGGGTCTAAAGCATAAATTGACAATCAATTTGTACCTCTGGTTCAAAGAATTTGATCCCCTGCACCATAACATAATCGGATCAGATGACTGATTGAGAGTAAAAGACACTAAATCTTTAAATTTAAAAAGGTGAACCATTACAGAAATCTATAGTCATGAGAAAAAATGGCTATAAGAATCATACTTGGCTATACTTTGCCCTGTCTGGAGTGTCACCTTCCTTCGGGCCAACAATGACAGAAATAGCATTTATAACCTTTCTCACTCCTTTGAAGTACTTAGGATCCACAGTGCTTTCCTTAGTAATATCCCCAACTATCTGACATAATTATGGAATAGTTCGTGAGAAAGAAGAAGAAAAATAACGAATAGAACAGAGAAACAAAAGGCAATCAGTTTTGAAGTGAATCAATCAGAAGCAAAATAAAATGTCAAAAACATAAATCTGCCACAACTGAAAATATAGGAACTCATAGGCAATGATTCTAATGTGGAAGGAACTAAACAAAACTTTCATTTTTCTTTTCTTTACAGCTGCTGCTGCGTAAAGCTTAAGAAACACGGCTGTTACTACTATGATTAGATAAGTATGCCAAATTTTCAGATTTAATATATACCTTTAACATAATCATAGCAGTTTTTTATTTTAATTGAATATCATAATTTTAATATATTCTCAAATGAATTAGTGTTCTATCAAAGTTTACAAAATGTTCTCATCTGGATCATTCATTCAGATACATAATTGGACTGGGTTAGGGCATCAAGTCTAGTCCCCAACCCTCGTAACATTGCATAAAACTCTCCACTTGCTATGAACAAAAAGGGTATCTTAAAATAACATTACAGGTAAGCTTGAAAAAACTGTCAGGAATTAGCGGAAAATATCTGTAGATAGTCAAAAGTCTTATTCGCATGCTATGGTTAATCAGGGCAGTCAAGTCACCAAGTCAATATCTGGGCCTAACATCTTCCTAGCTTTCTCCTCATTTCTGACCTGTAAAAGGTGGCATAGAAAAGAAAAAGTTAAGCCCATGGAAGGACAAGCTGCTTCTCTTTGAATTTCACATGTACATTCCTCCAAAGTGAAAAACAAAAGTAACACATTTGAACAAGGTAAAGAACAATACCAATGCTCGAACTGGCAGTCCTTTCTTCTGTAAAATGTCTACTACTCTTCTGCCTACACCACCCGTAGCCCCTGTGACTAGGATGATACCTGAGCTTTCCATTGGCTTTACTGGTTCACTAGCAGATGGAGATAGCTTCTCAATCAGAAACTCAAAGAACTACACAGAGATACTGAATTGTTGTAAGTTGAGGTTCAAATTTAACAATTGTTTCCTTAGCTATCAACAGCACCGGGATGCATAAGCTACCTTAGCAGGAGACGGAGGTCCATTAAAGAAGTACAGTGTTTTAACAAATCTACCGAAGTCCCAACCTTGCCTTCCTGCTTCTGCCAAGATGAGTTCCCTACGTGTTCCTGAAGGAAAATAACCTATTTTTTGGCCATACTGGAGTCTGTCACTAATTGGAAGAAATGGTTTAGGAAGTGGCGATGACACAAACCCAGGATGCAAAGAGTTACTAGTAAGTGTGGTACGTGCAGGCCATAAGGAACCCTGCAAAGTTTATCATTAAAATTGCCCAGACTGCAATATGTCCTCCCTAAAAGCAACAAACCAAGGATAACAAGTACCTGGAGGTTAAGAACAGAAGAAGTGTAGGGAATTGACATCCTCGTGCAACAACAAGATTCTTTCGTTCTTCTACTAGGAACAGTAAGAAGTGAGCTTTTCTTTCTGGTTAATTCTGGAGTTACGTGGAGGCTCAACGTCCACCACACACGTACACACTCAGAATAACGCACGACTAGGGCCCCTTTTGGGCCGGACTATTCCGTGATCATTGCTACAATTGTAGATGTCAGTGACGAAGAATGCGCCTGTTATTTTCATGGCCTTGTAGAATCTAATAAAACTTGTGAATCTAATATGATAATGAGCTGTCTCATTTATCCTCACCCAATGAGACAAAAGATTTAAGGAGATAATGTATTTTTGAATCCCTTTCTATCCAACCAATCCTGTGAAAATACTTCATTAGGTGCTTTTGATTTAATGTTTCTCGGTTCTGATATTTTTTTTTTATTACAAGAGGAAAAAAAATCACAAAAACTAAATTAATGCCCGAAGGTACACTGCACCGTGTACATTGGAATGTTGCATTTTAACGTGTCTGGACTGGAATTATGCAACCACAACTTTAACAATGAAATTGGACCGTGAAACCACAAATCAAGGTTTATGTCTTGTTCAATAACAGGAGTGACTCACCTGCAGGCCTTGAGAGGTGTCCAGGAGCTCTTACAACGGTTTTGGGAGATTCACCTACAATATGTTATCCGAGAAGGGAACCAGTGCACGGACTGTTTGGTAACCCTTGCAGGCCTTCTTCACCCAGGCCTCCGTGTCCTCCAGGAGTCTCCTTTCAATGTACAAAAGCTGATTTGCAACGATGCGACCAGCCAATTGTATTATAGGGCAATAAATTGATCTAGGTGTTATTTCCCTTGTTACCAAAAAAAAAAAAGAAGTGAGTCAAATGCTTATATTTTACGAAGACAAGTTTGCTAGAAGTGTCTAACTCATCTCCAAAAGCTAGTTCAAGAGTAGGAGGTTTGCATATTATTATAAATTCTTGAATACTATTATAGCTGTCTGATGTGGGATTCCTGACACACCCCCTCAGTCTAGAGCAGGACTGGACATCTGAAGGATATATTGGACAAAGGGACATAACCGGACACCACTCCAAACTATCGAGACAAACTGATTTGGCTCTAATACTATGTTAGAAGTGTCTAACTTATCCCCAAAAGCTAGCTCAAAAGTATGAGGTTTGCACATTATTATAAATTCTTGAATATTTTTATAGCTGTCCGATGTGGGATTCCTGACAAAGTTAATGTGATTTTTGAATCACAATGGTAACGGTACAATAAGTTTCAATTGCAGCAATAATCTCTGTAAAGTTGTAGTTTAAAATTTTGGCTATCTTATTAAAATAAAAAGTAACATAACAGATAGACTGTTAAAATTTTAATCATAAATATGTTCAAAACTTGGTGTTTCCAACAACGAGTTCAGAAATTGGAAGTGTCACGAGGTGAATTTTTATCTTTTAATGGCGAAGATAAGTCTTGTCTGAGCCACATCCCAGATTTGTTTTTTTTCCTTTATTTGGACATTAACTGAATGATTCAATTACATTGTCGGCAATATCTCTAGCACTGTGGCCTCACTGCTACAAGTATCTGTTCTGTTTCGTCAACTACCAACCTGCGCGAATTATGTTCCGAGCGTTGTCGAAACTAGAGTTTCATTGATGTCATGTAAATTGGCACCTCTATTTTTCTACACAGAAATTAAGAAAATGCAGCTGAGGAAGAGAACATTAAACTAAGGCACAAGGATGAGAGATTCTGAGGAAGAAAACATTAAACTAAAGCACAAGGATAAGAGATTTTGATTCTGTGACAGTTGTCGCGTGAAATCATTTCCTTGCCACTGATATTTAACCATTTGAATATTGGATATCTTCCACTGGAAACCACTATTGAATTTGTTCTGCCCTTTCATGGAATCATATATACATACGGAGATAACATAGAAAATAAATAAATAAAACCCACAAAGGAAAAAGTTGATGTCGTACAAGATGCCATATTGGACTGGTATAATTATCCTCCGAGGAAGATATAATAATTGGCCTACAAGTACTATTTCCAGTAAGACATCGTGCATGCTATGCTCTAGTTTTCCCTACGTGTTGACACTTTAACCACTTTTTATGAGGTGATTTAAAAATTGGTTCTCAAGTTGACTTTCTTCCCCCATCTTTGTACAATATATGGAAAGGGCAAGTTGAAAACTTAACCATGCATTTCATACAAAACAGAACGTATAAAACACATACAGAAATTAACATATATATCACCGTAAATATATGTTAAGCAATGGAAATTTTACCTCCAGTCATTGTCTTTCCTCCTTAGATCTGAATGTGTTGATGAAGATCTGAGTTTCTATCTTCTTCCAGAGCAAGGTCGATGGTGTACTCTATTATGCTCGGTGAAGATAGGACCCAAAACCATTGGATATAAATCCATGAAAACCACTCAATGCCTCGGCCATCATAAAGACGTTGAGTAAG
>JANTPM010000002.1:24606802-24626747 GCA_025434745.1 Erythroxylum divaricatum | reverse complement strand
GACTTTGTTATATAGACACATGGATCCTGGCTTTCGGGAAGGTCCCGGAACAAAAATTTTTGTTTTCCGCACCGTGTACATGTGATGCACACACCGGGATTTTCCTCCAGGGCTAAAATAAAAAAGTTCAAGTTGAGCTTAGACCATAGGCGATCTAGGCATAACTCGATCTATTGTCAATTATAATAGTTTGTCTAAGGCTAAATCTTACCTATGCATTTCTTTATTGGTAAATAGAGGGGACATCTTTATGGTAATAATTGGAAATTGCTAACAGAGTTAATAATATCAAATGAATTGTGTTACTTGTCAATATATGTTTTTACTCCCTATGCAAATTTTATCCCAATCCATTTTGGCATTGTTTTTGTTAACATTTTTGTAAATCAAATTGATTATTCATTTATGCATATATTTAGTTATTGGATTAACATATATTTAGGGATCTAATGAGCATATATCAAGTGATATTCTCCTCAATTGGATAATTACATGTATAAATAGATCATTTTGAAATAGTTGAAAATATGAAAATATAAGAGTTATTTTTCTCTCAAATAACATCTCTTCCTATTTGGTAATAAAGTTTGCTTTGTAAAAGGGGCAAAGATTTTGGTCTTCTATTTTTTCTTTATTGGAGATAATCTGATAGTTTATTAGCTACTTCGTATATACCAAACTCTTTTACTTTTTACTATGATCACAACATCATAAACTGCATTCAGAATTTCCTTTACACACGCCTTCCCATATTCCTAGAACTTTGTGCTAAAATTTTTTACTCTACTATGTCGAGAAAGAAAATGATTCAAAAAAATGTCATTTTCTAATTTCCATATTAGCACTTGAGTCTCATTTTTTACTATATCATCTGCCACGTCAAATATCACGTTAACATCCATATCATCATTAGGTTTTACTTTTTCCATGTCATTATTTAACTCCCATTCCTCTATCACACTAGATGCCATTTCATTGTCAATTAAACTTTGTCAACTCATTTAATAGTTGACCAACATCTTTGATTGATCAATTTAGCAGTTTTATTATTGATTTTCTTCACTTAGATTGGTTTATAAGGTTTTTTTGGGTGCTTTGAACTTATTTTATGGTCAAATTAGCCAAATTCCATATCTACAACAAATTTTTACAATTTATTATGTTTTTCAAGCCTTTTTGTTAACATTATTCTTCATTTGTGCTTTATAGATATTTTTAAACTTTCTCAATACATCCCTTAACTAACCAATATCACCTTTGATGGATTTAATTATGATTTTTGGGGTAAGAAATGTATAGTTTTCTCAAAGGTAAGCTTCTTTGCAATATTATTGCTGAAGAAAAACTTAAACCTGCCTCTAAAGATAGATAAAGTAGAAAATCTATTATTAAGACATCTAATTTCATAGGATGGTATGAACCATTAGATTGTAATATGATCTTGCAATATAGATGCCAAAGTAATCAATCTCAATTTTTGAAGATTTGATATTTCTAAAAAGTTACAAAATTTTCTCAAAATCCATTGTTTTGTATCTAATGATATCAATCAATTTTAACTTTATAGAAAACTTCATCAGTTGCATAAACAACCTAGCTAGACAACTAATAATTATATGCCTGAACTGTTAAAGCTTAGGATCGATTGGCACTTGAAGATCCTAAGTGGCCTAATACTTAAATGTTACTATCTATAATGATCTTTACAAACAGCAACATATCTTAAAAAATCTCTTATGAAAAAAGTTCTATTGACAAAAACTCTACTAATATAAATCCATCTTCTAATGGTATATTTTTGTTATACCTCAAAGTACTGACTACTTTGTGATGTCAATTAATCAATGGTTTCTTTCAATATATGAACAAGTTATATAATTCAAAGATCAACTTTTCCTTTCCATCTCTACCATTTCCTCTCTTATGGGAGAAAATGAAAGAGAAATAATTCCATTTATAATGCTTTAGTATTATTATCTTTCCTTTTTGTAGCAAAATCCGGCAAAAGTTGAGAGTTAGAACCAATGTTTCTATAATTTCTATTAAGCCGGTGAAGAGACTAACTTAAATTCGTGTTGACAAATTTGTTAGGAGCACGGGCAATGACATAATTTTCGTTAACAAGGATATTAAAACATGATTCCAAGAGTTCTTTATGCATGCTGGTGGCAAAGACTTGGATTATTTAAGCAAAAAGAATCATCACTTGTGTATTTGATTAGTGTTTTAGATCGACTTCTTCATCCCTTCAAATATACTTGAGTATAATCTAACAAATGTCACTGTCATTCCAGTTTCAACAATTTTCTTGGCTGCCAAGTGATTGACAATTTTAGAAGCGAAAAGGATTAAGGTCGGCTATAAGATTCTCGATCTCTCATTTTCACGGTGACTTGACTGAGATTTGTTAGAAACTAGTCACATTGAGACGGTGGAAATTTGACACTTGGATCCACATGGGCAAAAAGACCCTCTTACGTGAATTGCGATGTTGCCAAATGTCCAATGTTTAAAATGGCCATGACAACATTATATGTCAGTCGTTGACCCGAAGACTACATTTGAAGGGGTTTTGCATCGGCGGTAGCGAATTCCTGCCTGTATTGTGGACTTTGTATGTACAACAATCACTAACACGAGTCAGTAGCATCAATGGACTAATATGAATCTGATTCTGCCTTATTTTGGTGAGGTAGGACGTTACTGTTTTAATCCATGAGATTGATTGTCTTTAGCAAGAGAATACTTACAAAACAGTACAAGATACGTCGGGAGTTGATAGCCGGCAGACCCCTCCGACACTCAAATTAGTCTTTTGGTGAAGATTTTGGTAGTTATAAACAAAGAATATCAGAATTCTAATGTCATACTTGTATCATTGCAAGGTAGTACCTTATATATATAATATATGTTAAGTTTAGGTCTTTACATAAGTCTTTACATATGTTTGGGAGGTTTCTACCTATAAATAGGTCGTGGATGCGTAGACCTAAACTTGGGCCTACTACAGCCGACCTAACCCAAACTAATTTCTAAGTAATTGACCGAGTTGGAGATCTAAAAGAAACATGCGACTGAAAGAGTCTACAAAAAGAATAACAGTGACCATTGCAAAAGCGGTCGCCTGACCTTGAGGGTGAGAAACATGCATTAACCTTAAGATTCGCTGCCGGCGGCTTCTCCCGTTCCACTTGCCCATTCTCTGTTTTTAGCCACCATATTGGACTATTTCTAGCTTCACCTCATTTGTATCGTATGTCAAACCTTTCTTTTGACAAATAACATTTCATTTTCGGAACAAATTTATCATTTTAACCGACAAAATGAAAGAGTTATTAGAACAACGCCTGTCAAATTCTGAATTCAACTTTTATTCACTCTTCTCCTTAAAGTTAAAAGAAGTTGAACAGGTAAGGGAAAAAATAAAGATCTATGCAAGAGCATATATGTTGCACGAATTGAAAATTCTCGTAACTCTATATTGTGCTGAATTATAGGGGTATTTTCGGACCTCATTCTTGCCTGGAATAAAAGTTACCGAAAAATTGAACTTGAAGTGGATTCATTAATTGTTATTCACAGTTTATCGGTATTAGCTACAACATATACACCTCACACTAATTTAATTTTGAAAATCTCTCAACCGCGAATGGATCGTAAAAATTAGGCATATATATCGAGCGACTAATCGAGCTGCGGATTGGCTAACGCACCATGCGCCGTAAGAGTGCAGTTAAATTATGCGCATACTCCATTTTGTTCTCCTCTTCCTTCCATTTGCATATTATATATAGACCTTGTCTGCCCCCCAGAAGAACACAAACCAAACTAAACCCATCTCTTCTTATTCATTTTCTCTGCTTCAAAACAACAAAATCCCAGATCCCATATCTCTATACTCAAATTCCATGGCTCGTTCATGTGCAGCACTGCTGCTCATTTTCTTGACGGCTTTGGCTTCTTTTCTGTCAAATGCAGAAGGCAGCAACAGGAAGCTATTGAGCACGAGCAATACTTCATTGATGGAGACTAGCAGCAGTCTTCCCTTAGCAATCAAACGATTGTTTCTTGGTGCTCTTCCTAAGGGTACCGTGCCACCTTCCTCTCCTAGCAACAAGGGTCACCTTAAACTTGATAACCAGCAACTCTTTAGGAGGCACTTGGGGAGAATTGATCGGTTTCTACAAGTTGTTCCGAGCCCTGGCGCTGGCCATTAATGAAGCTTTATATACAAAGTCCGTACACTTTTCCATTCCCTGGTGTACGGTTTTGAACTTTTCTTTTTCTTTTTCATTGAAAATCGCATACAAGAATGAGTTATAAACACCGATAGGACTACGTTCACATTACAAAGTTTGTACTTCCATATGGGGCTTGGTCAATCCTTTATATGAAATAGAGTTGTTTCTAAAACTAGAGCAGCTACATTGCAATACTCTCTCGAGTTATATTTTTCCGCCTACTTTTGGGTTTCAAGTGGTTTAACTATCGCCAATCAAAAGGCTTGTCATTTCGAAATGGTGTAACTTATATTTCAACAGGAGACAAGCAAACGAGAGTTTAGATCCATATTGTCTACTTAATGACCAGAGCTGGAACTAGCAGCCGTAATACTACTAGATTTAAAATCTTAAACGCCACTGTTAGCAATGCTTAAATCAACAAAAATCTTGTACTTTAGTTCATTTTAGTTCTTTCTAAACACGTGAAAGATCAAAATGGAAAGAAAGGAAACTGCCCCGTTGAAAACCAAATCCATCGACACAAATCGTGGAAAGTGAATAATTCCGTTTGGAATGGAGCAAATTGTTGACTTTGGCATCTATTCGTCCAGAAATTGCAACCCACTCTGTACTAATTTGGTGAATGGAAAACCCATAAAAAGGGGAGGAAAGCGCGTGTACATATCACTTAATCTATAGCGAATCCGGATGTTTTGTTCAATTTTATGGTGTCTTATTCTGTCCCATAAATCTCAGTCATTTATTTATATAAATTCTGCATAAATAAATGACTAAGATTCATGGGACAGAATAAGACATAATAAAATTAGATCATGCCCCGCGTAGATCATGCATAAATAAACACGTAAGATCCGCATAAATAAATGACTGATATTTATGAAAAAAAATAAAATACTATAATATTAAACCTCATTCTATAGCTAGCCTGCTAATGATGATCGTGTCGCCTGAAACTTTTCCACGGATGGTTAATCTAGGTATCTAAAAGCACTATCAAGAATGAGCTATGCTACACAATCCGAATCAAATAAAATAAGTGTGGTATTTCCACCGTTGATCAGTGGATAGTTACGTAGTTTTGGTTTGTTAACCCCTGAGCCATAAGTTAGGTAAATCGACAAGGAATGCAAATTTTGAGTATCGTCATTCTGAAAATTACCCTAAACCAAGTCGTCAGTTAATTGATTGTGTTAGATGTTTCGTTAATTTCCAAATTTTCTTTATTTAATTATATGAACAGAAATTCCTCCGAAATTCAACCATACACGTCTTAGGTTTAGCAATGCTCAAAAAAGGCCTTGATATGGTACGTATCTTAGGGGGCCGTTTTTTTTTTGGTTTTTATTTTAGTTTCTATTTTTATTTAAATAAAAATAAATACTGTTTAGTTGTTAATATTAAAATAATTATATTTTTATATTGATGATAATTATATATTAGATAAAACTTAAAGGTTTATTTTTAATTAATTAAATTTATTTTAATCTCTTATATAATATTTATTAATACATTATCAATAAAAAATTTTATTTTTAAATAAATAATATAAAATTTAAATTTTATTTTAAATATATTTCAATTGTTTATTTAAAATTTATTTGAAATTTATATATTTCAAAGTTATTTTAAAATTAATTATATTTATTTAATTATAAAATTAAATAAATTAAATAAATTATTCATAATTTTATTAATAATTAATTTAAATTATTAAATTTATTAAATTTTCATAATTTATTAATAATTAATATATCAACTAATTAAATAATATATATTCAATTGATACTAAATCAGGTTATGAAACAAAAATCACTTTTTGTGGTTTTCATAAATTTTGAAAACTAAAAGAAACTAAAACTAAAAACTCAAATAAACAAGTTTTTTACTTTTTACTAAATTTGAAAAACGAAAAAAGCCAAAAATAAAAACCAAAACAAAAACAAACAGACCTGAAGTTAATCTCCTGCGGATTCACTGCATCTAAATGACATTTAAGCTATATTAAGCAGATATGTGCATTTCATAGAGAATGACAAGTGGGATTGGGAAGGAAAACAATCAACTTTGATTCATAACCAAGTTCCAAAATTGCATCTCAAAGAAAATGAGATGTTTGATGAAATTCCTGTTAGACGTATGAGATCATTTTCTGATATTTATCATAGATGCAATGTGGCTATTCTTGAACCTACATATTTTTGGCAAGCTGAGAAAGATCCAAAAAGGGTTATATAACATTCCATGATGAGTCATGCAGGTTAGGATGAGTTCTTAGTGATTAGTTATGATGTATAATTTAATTCTTTTGTGAGATAATCCCTAGTTATGAGTCCTTAATGATTAAAAGAAAAAGGGATTAATTATGGTGTATAATTTAATTCTTTCATCATCCAATATTGTAATTAGATATAGATTATAGATATAATATCTACTCTTTAAATCCAATCATGTTCATTCTTACTAATTATTTATATGTAAAAATCTCTTTTCAAATATCAATTCATCTAACTAAAAAATTTCTTAAATTATATTAATCAAGAACTGTGTAATATTCTCTCTAATTACTTTAGAGTGAAGAATCTTTTATTGACGTATTCAATTATCTCCATGGTGGTTCATACTATTTCTTAATAATATAGACTAAGTTGCCTAAATAGAATAATTCATAAGTAGTGTTAAAGTATAGTAATTCTTATATGAGATACTTTGGTAATCTCAAATCTAAGGATCAATATTACAATCATCATAATGATGAAATCCATAGAAACTTAATTAATATTCTAATTGGGATCCTCATATTCAGGTTAATTTCGCAAACGTATTCTCTATTAAACACCTACACATTTGTTTAAGCATCTACATATTTTACTTATAAGATCATTAACTTTTTCACAAGAAAGAAACATAACGTATGTTAGTTTTACTGATTCCTAATATCTAGTCTTAATGAAACTACAACTAGAAACAATTTATGAATAATGTTGGTGTTTTTAAGAGAATGAGAGAGACTGAGATGATCAAAATGATCAATAACTAATCCCTTGTTCTTTTAATCACTAAGGACTCATAACTAGGGATTATCTCACGAAAGAATTAAATTATATATCATAAATAATCACTAAAGACTCATCCTGGGCTATATGACTCATATTAGAATGTATAATCCATTCTCAGCTTCCCAAAAATCTACAAGTTTAAGTATAGCCACATTGCATCTCTAATAGATATCAGAAAGTGATCTCATACCTCTAATAAGAATTTCATCAAACATCTCATTTTCTTTGAGTTGCAATTTTGGAACTTGGCTAGGAATCAAAGTTGATTGTTTTCCTTCCTAATCCCATTGAAGGATTTCTTACTACAATTAAAGGGAAGTCTTTATTGCTTTCCTTGTTGATAGGCTTTACAATCTAGAATTTCAGATTCAAGGTAAAGAAGACTTTGAACTAATTATTTTCTCTACAAGATCCCTATAGTTGTATGATTGAAATGTCTAAACCTTTTATGCCGGACTTCTTTATAGATTTTTTTTTACAGAAAATGCTACTTGCTCCTCCTTCAATGGATCAAGTGCAAAGCTCTAACTTTTCATGTTTAATTTGAACACATCTTTGTCTTATGCATCTTTGATTAAACGGTGATTTCAAAGATAACTTTGAAACCTTTTTGAATCAACTAGCCAACACTTAATAAATTTTCATTGATATTAGGTACAAATAACACATCTTTGATAAGTTTTGTACCTAAAGTGCTTTTAATTGCTACTTTGCCTTTTCACTTGACTGTAATGTACTCTTTCATTGTCAATCTTCACTTTGGAAATGTCCAACTCCTTGAAGAGATCACAATCAAAGGTCATATGCTTAGGACAACCACTATTAACGAGCCACTTCTCACTTAAATGATAGGTTGCAAAGTAAGAAGCTACAAAGAGTTGTTCCTCCTCTTCCCAATTAGCAACTTGAACAACATTCTTCGGATGCAAATTCACTTATGTCACAATATTATCTTAAGTGTTGCTTTTGCAAATTCTATAATGATATCCCATCTATTGGGTCATCTCATATTGTTGGTTTGGCTTTCTCCAGCATTTGAAAGGTAGATGACCCTTCCTTCCATAGTGTTTACAAGGAGGGAAATTAGCTTTTGTTCCCTTACTAGTATTAGGAGAATCAAAACCTATGTTTTCCTTTTTGTTAATATCATTCTTCTTCCCTTTTCCTCCTGAACTGAACTTCTGCAGCTAATGCACCTTCATTAGACCCTTCATACCTCAAGAGCCTTCTTTGCTCTTGTGCCTGAAAAGTATGCATCAATTCTGAAAAACTAACCTTTAAAGGTCTTTAGTGTTTTCCAGGGAGGAAATGGTTGCTTCAAACCTTTTAGGAATAGTTATGAAATTTTTTTGAACCAATATTGAAATAGGATATTTATAACTAAATAACCTTACTTTGTTTGCATTTCCAAGCAATCTATTAGATTTCTTCATTGTCTCATAATCCTTCACCTTTTGAAGTTCAAATTCTTTGATCAGGTTCAGAATTTGCATTCCTTCAATCCTCTCATCTCCTTCTTACTCCTTCTCTAGGAAAATCCAAACTTCAAAATCATGATTCTGACAAAGATTTCAGGGGAGATTGTAGCACATAATGTAGTTGTTGCCTTCGATTTTCTTGATTTCTTCTCCTTATGATTCTTGATTTGTGTCATGGTTGGATTTGTTGGCAATGGAGGAACTTCGTAGTCCTTGTCTATGGCTTCCTAGAGATCATTTTCCTCTAAATGAGCCTCCAACCTTACTGCTCAAACATGATAATGTTCACCATTGAAGACAGGCGGTGCTAGTGCAATGAAAGGAGCTTCTAAATCCATAGAAGAAGAAAGCAAAGATACAAAAAAAGTTTCTCTCAATCACAAGTCCCTTAAGAAGAGAGCTTTCATACCAATTTTTTGGAGTTTTAAGAGAATGAGAGAAACAGAGATTATCAAAATGATCAATATTAAGAGCAAAGAATAATGAAATTTGTTGTGTAAAGTTAGTAATTTTATTAATCAGATAATGAGTTCAAATACAAAAAAAAAGTAACAGAGGGAACGAAAAACAAAGCACGACATGGAATAAATTCCCATGATCAACAACTTCCTAAAAATGATCAACTACTACTGACTAGATCAATTGAGCTAGTAAACAACTAACAAATTGAAAATCACAAAAAGCTTGTAAAATTCCAACTTGGACAATGTTGTAATAGTTAAAACACAACTTCAACAAATAATATGTAAATGTAAATTGAATCTCATAATTATAATCTCATCATAATTTTAATTGTGTAGTAGCCATTCTGATAGTTTTACCTTTAGTATTAAAATATCAAATAAAATAATAAAATAATAAAAATGAAGGATGCTTTTATTAATTAAAATAATATTATTATATATTGGTTGATTATAAAGGAACAAGGACATAAACTAACATTTAAAGCCACACCCAATCCCGCACCGCACATGAGTAACGCCTCTTCCAATATAAAGTAGTCATGAAAGTGAAGATGAAATTATGACAAATTTAATCATAAGTGCTTTTACCTTCAATCTCAAACTTGAAGGCTTGTTTAATTGGTATAATGCAAATATCATATTACAAGTGTAGTGGGCATATGATATGTGAATTATAGAAATTTGCTATTTTAAAAAATTGAACAAAGAAGGAAAGAACAGTAGTAATATTGAAAGAACGGACTAATCGCTATAAAAGGTTCATCAAAAAAAGAAGTTAAGGATTTGATGTTTAGTATACGATGAGTTTTGTGACGTCCTAATATCCCTTGGGAGGATACGGGGGTGCCATGCAGACAACATAACATACATGCATATAGAATCGAGACAAAACCAAAACATACAAAACATTCATCATGCATTCTCACTAGCTCAAGGTAAAAGCAATTCAGAGCAAACATACATCATAATATACTGAGCTTAATACAACTTGTTCCAAATCGAAACCAGCCTAAATTAAGGTTATTACAAACCTTCAAATAAATCCAAAGTCATATACATCAAAGACAAGCCAAAAATAAACTAAAGAAAACAATTTTAACAAAATAAGATTCAGACTCCATTTACAATTGCAGTTGACTCATCCCAGTCCTTATGTCCTTCTCTCAGAACCTACACAGGGTAAATCCACCGTGCTAAGCATATACCTTAGTGAGTAATAACTAATCTATGTATAAACTGACAACTAATTATACACTAACATGATATATCAAAAGCATGCATTAACAGTTTATCGGAATGATCAATTCAAACATATTATATTGAATCTCAGACAGATTGTACAGAAAATAGAACTGAGTCTCAAAGAGAGTATAAACCCTTCATATTCAGAACACAATTTCTTTGTTCATATTAGCGTTAGATAGAAATCATAATACAAAATCACATGACTATTAAATTCATTTACAGAAGCGGGTAACGAGACTTATACAGGAGATACTATGATTGGTATTAGCAGGAGAGACATATGTCTTGATATCAGGAGACACCGAAGTGTCAATACAGGAGACACTGAGGTGTTAATAATAGAAGACACCGAAGTGTCAATAATAGGAGCAGTTGCAGACCCTTCTAGGCATGTCTATTTACCCACGACTACTCCTTGACAATTTTAAAACCAAACAAATTCATTTCATGCTCAACATAATTAACCAATCATTGCTTTCATGCCAAAAATTCAAACATATCACTTTGACAACTTTGCAAATCATTCAATGGATTAAAGTCAAGCAGCAAACAAACAGTCAAAGCAGAACTAGCCAAAATTTTCTCACTAGATTTCTTACTGAATTATCCATAATTATTCAGCAAGACTTACTTATAGATAAGACCATCTAAATTACTTACAAAATTTACCGCCTAAAATTACTTACAAAAATTACCGTCTAATATTACTTACAAAAATCTCCCTTGTTGCCTATTGTCTCGAAGTTTCGGCAATATCTGAAATCGGTCGCTCGATGCGTTCCTCTATAGCATTTAATATAAGAACATATCACTATTTTGCACAATTATAAATTCAATTATGCACATTCATGTATACTGAATATGTATAATGCATGTTCATGACAAATTCCAGGTTTCTTATCCTTAATCTTGTTACATTATCAATCAAGAGAAACCATACTAAATTTCTCAATCCAGATGTATTTCACAACCAACTTTTGAGTCCAATTTGCTTAATTATTAACATCAGGTAGGTAAGGTAATTAGGTAATATTTCCTTCTAGAAAGTTGTCCCTCTTTATCTTAGGTTTCCAATGATATAAAGTTCATCCAATTTGGTTTAGTATACTTAAATTTATACTCAAAAGATTTTAGACTATTCTTAAGCTTCAACATAATTCTTTTCTCAATTTCCAATCAGATTATGAAATTCTTAGAGGCAGAATTAGAATTTAATCTCTTCATAAAATTTGTATCCCTATGTCTCTAGGTTATTTCAAATCAAAAATAACTCTATTTGGATAACTACAGAGAAAGTTATGCCTAAAATACTGAAGTATGTTCAAGCTGTCAGGAAACTGTCGTGGCGAACTTTGCAAAGAGCAAAATTCTTTGCAATTTTCTTAAAAGTTTGCCGCGGCTAACTTTCACAAAAATGAAATCCTTTAATTTGACCACAACAAACCAAAGACAGTTGGTTATGGTAAACTTTACTACGTTTTAATCATCTTCTTCCTCTCTTCTCCTTAATCCTTCATCAGTAACTTGTATACTTACCTTTACCATTTTATTTCACTTTTATATTATCTGAACTCATTCTCAACACTGCTCAAAACCAAGTTTATAATTAGATACTAAAAATGTATTACACCATTTTCAACTTTCTCACACTACTGCACCAAGTGTTTCATTACGAACTCATTCTTCACAACCACTCTACTCATCCGAAACCTCTCTACTTACATAACTCATGTATAAATTCATTCCAACACTAACACATCATCAAATCATTTACACAATACATAAAAAACTAAACCACAATTTACTTGATTTTTCTGAAAATTCTTCAACAGTGAGAGTGAAGATCGGGGTTCGGTGGAAGGTAACAACAAGACCAAAGAGAAGCAAATTCCTAACTGGACTGAATTGTTTAGTTTGTAAAGGTTAATACTAATGTAAAATAAAAAAAGGTAGTCGGTGATGAATGTTCAGTGATTTTTGATGGACTCCTACATAATCTGAAGAACAACAAAAGCTTCAGTGATTTTGCCTTCTAACACACTTACTTGCGTGTGTTATTTTCATATTGACATATGGATCCATGCATGACTACCATCTGCCTTTCATGCAAGCTGCCATATGTCTCCAACATGTCAGGCGATTTGTCACACAATAAATGATGCCAAATTTCATAATACCATTTGTCTATTTTTCTTAATATCCTAAAATTTTCAAAAAAATTCTAAATTTTCAAAAATTCTGAAATAATACTAATTGTCTTCAAATAAATTTTCCACCCTTTAATCGCATTTATAAATCCTCTTTACCCGAAAAAATGTAAATGAATGCATGCATAATTTATTTGAAAGTTGTTGGACCAATAGTGGTTGACAAATTAAATCCCACTTATGTTTTGATAATAATAAAATATATAGAAATGGTTAAGAAAATATTTCAGGTGTTGTGGGTTGAAATAAATCAAGATAGCTGATAAATTATGGTGAAATCAATAAGGAAATAATCTTCAACATGCCAGAGACATTAAACATGAAGATTATGAGAAGATTTGATTAAATATATCCGTTGGAGTCAGCAACGAGTCGACTAGTATATCATAAGTCGACTAATAAATTAAAGATCATCATATGGGGGTTGAAACAAGTCGACTAATATATTACAAGTCGACTACAAATCAATTGAATAGGAACACTAATATCATGGCTCTAGTCGACTGATCGAAGGGCGAAGATAAAGCCTACAGTGAAAAATGCTAATACTAGTCGACTATCACAGCTCGACTAGTCGATTATCACAGCTCGATTAGTCGACTATCAGGTAGAGCTGAACAAGATGTGTTCGAATCATTCACAAATGGAAAGGAGAAAGTTAAGCAACGTCTATTAGCAATCAGGCAACGGCTAGTGGACGTCTCCAATGGCTATAATCATTTTAGAGGCTGTAAATAAATAGAGATACATCAAGGGAACTGCGAATCGAAGTTCAAATCAAAGCATACTACTATAGTTCCATAAATTTGCTCTCATACTACTCTTAGCTCGGTCTGAATTCCATTCCTTTTGTACTGAGAGTTATTGCTTTCATTTTCTATCTTGTTGTTATTGTGAGTTGAGTGATTAGTAAAATATCACTTGTGAGGTATGATTTGTGCTGGGAAAACAAATCAATTGTAAGGGTATCTTGAGCCGGAAATCAAGTACTATTGTAAGAGTTCACACTAAACTAAAAAGTGTGTAATAAAACGGTTCGTCAAATCCTAAGTGGAAGCTTAGGTAGAGGACGTAGGTCTTAGCACCGAACATCTATAAAAACAGTGTTTGCTCTTCTTCCTTATTCTCTGCATTTAAATTTGTTTAATTTGTTTTTGTGTGGAATTAACTTCTGATTTTTTGTAGAACTTTGCGAAAAGATTTAAAGATCTATTCAACCCCCCTTCTAGACCGTTTACATATATGTCGAAATATAGTACACTTAAATTCCTTAATTTTTTTTTAACCCCTAACATGGGGTGTTACAAGTTTTTTCCCTTGTTTTCCATTGCATATATAAGTGGTTTGCGCGAATGAGAAAAAGGATTTGATCTTCAGTATATGATGTTATTTTCCCTTGTTTTGCACTGTATGTATAAGTGGTTGCTGCGAACGAGAAAAGGGTTTGGTTCACCTTTTCTACATACCCCTACGTAACATAGAAGAGGGTGAAACAAAATAAATTTTGTAAAAAAAGATATATGACTTAATACACTACAAGAAAAATGTTGTTTAGCGATGGATATTAATGACAGAAAACGTATGAATTCTGTCAATAATATAAATTGGCGATGGAATCAACCGACGAACAAGATGTCGTAAAAACTACCGTAGGTAAATTTACTGACGGACATTTTAGAAGGTTGGTTATGATTGTCGGTAAATTTACCTACAAATTTTTTTGTTTCTGTCTGAATAATTGTCAATGTTATTGGTTATTCCGTTGGTAACATTACTGATTGTTCAGCAAATCCTAATGGGAAAGTTGGCGATGATTGTCAATATTACCGACGGTTACTCTATGTTCCGTCGATACATATCTTACATTTTATCGATAATTTGTGGTGTTTTGTCGGTAAATATACTAGATTTTACTGACATACTTGTATTTTTTGTCGATAAATAATTTTGAAAAAATTTAAAAAAGTTTTACATTAAATTGTATTTCATGGTCTTATGATTAATACATAATTTCGACAGTTATGAATTATCTATACATAATATTTTGATTTTTTATATATAATTTGTTTAGATAGAAAGTTCATTGATGATATAAAGTTAAAATTATCTTAATTGATAATAAAAACATTAAATTGTACATAATAAGTCTTTGTAATTCAAACCAAATGACTACAACAATCCTATTGTCCTGGTGAATGCAGATGGTCTGAAGTGTCACTCCTCTCCTTCAACTCATCCACCTCATGTCTTAGCTGAGCTATGTACTCCATCAATGTCTGCACTGTGGTCCAAAGCTCATTGACTTCATTGGTTGTCGACCGTCAACTAAATGTTGTTGTGCCAGATGTGAAGGATTGTGAATAACATGTGTTTGCAAATGAACCTAACCCGAAGATACTTCCACGATAGTCCCTACCACCCACTGCATCAAGATATGTCTGACTCTCATCAACAACTTGTTCATGCTGAGACTATCTCTAAATGCTTTCTTGTATTTGGTCCTATTAGAAAGCAAAGTTTATATTAGTAAGTGATAATTATTAAGAATTAATATTAAAGCATATATTTCACATACATAATAAAAGTTCTATTTTTAATGAAGTAAAAAGATGCAAAATGACTACGCTAAAAAATATAAAAATAAATACAAATTCGATTAAAATGTATGGAAAATCATTGTTGACATTGTCAAAAATGAAAGGAAATGAATATCATTTGAATACCTACTAAAGCTTTTCTTCAATCTCCTTAAAAATAGAAATACTGCCAACAAATAAGTTTCTACAACCAAGTAATCATCAATAAGATCTTAGCTAGTAAAGTTACAAATCTATCCCATACAAGGCCCAACTTTTATTCCATGTTATAAGTTGCAATGTGAAAAACATAAAATTTTATGATGTTAATACACAAACAAAGCAGTCCAACATTGAAAATTTATGAACCTATGGTTTGTGACCATCTTGAGAAACTGAAGTTGTTTAGTTATGAATACTTATTTATGCTTTATGTGGGAAAAGTCAATGCTAATTTGTCTATCGTGAATTGCTATCCATGTTGTTGTTTGTTATTTATATATTTTGTTGATCTTATGTTAAAGTTATTTGTCTTGGTGAAAATTCTACAGTGACAAAGAGTTTAGATGTTCTTGGTTACTTGTTTTTAAGTGATGGAACTATTAAAAATTGTTCATAAGAAAATAATAATCTTCTCTCTACTTAGTTGCTAATCATTTAAAGATGTAGTGTTTAGAAAGCGGGATATATTAAAACAATCATATAAAACGAACATGTCAGGATCAATAGTGAGCAATATTGATTTAAAGGTGGTACATATTAAAGAATTGACTAATTGAAACATAAAGGATATCTTTATCATTGAAAGTCAAGAGAAGGATAGATGAATGAGTGCCATAATGAAGGACATCAACTATGATTGTCTTCACTCAAAAAGTCTACATAAAGACTCTTACAATTAAAATGCTAGACTCTCCAACAAAATTATTTTCTCATAGATAATTTCTCATGACTTGGAAATTAAGCTTTCCACCTCTAATTTTCTATACTTCTTTCTGTCGCTCTCTAAATTGTAATACCAAATTCGCCTTATAATGTTATGAATTTTCATAGTTTCATCTTACCATTAGTAAAGCAACTAGGGAAATCACTTTATCCAACTAGCAGTGTTGTGTCTCAATTATTCCAATAATAACTTGTTAATTACTAGTAAATACCCAAATTTTAATGTCACATCACAATTCTAATCATGTCAAAGGAACCCTTCGGCAAGGTTATGATGCTAAATGTGTATCAACAGTTACAATTAATAGGAGACAA
Organism: Erythroxylum divaricatum; assembly: GCA_025434745.1. NCBI lineage: Eukaryota > Viridiplantae > Streptophyta > Magnoliopsida > Malpighiales > Erythroxylaceae > Erythroxylum > Erythroxylum divaricatum. The sequence goes on along the minus strand of JANTPM010000002.1, from coordinate 24,610,217 downwards.
ATAGGTAATATTTATACCTCTACTTGTAATGCAAAAGAAAATAAGTTACTCAAAATATTCCAAATCAAATTCTAAATGAATCATTAATTGATGTTTTCCCAAAGACACTTGTTTGTTGAACTATTTGAATTGTTCATATATATAGTCAAGTTGAAAAACCATCCTAAACTGAGTTAATAAAATAGGGATGATAACATCAATTGCATGCTACTGTGACTGAACAATAAGTAGTAGATTTGTTTTCCTTTTAATCTAGCGGTAAGTTAATATGCAAGTCAAGTTCATTTCTTCGATAATTTTGACAATTCTTTACCTCTTAGCTATCAGACATTCCTTCTTTGTCATTTTCACTTAAGTGTTTGTTTTCTGGTTTCACTAAGCAGGATTAGGCCATTGGTTGTTGCGTCTAAAACAAAAGGAGTAGGCCAAAGTACATAATGGCAAAGTATCACTTACGTTGTCAAAATCATTACCTTACTTCATATTGGCTATTGATAACCACATACATGATCAATATATATGATAAACTAGAGTACAATCATTGCCATAATGCCACTTTAATTATATGAATGTTCACATAGTCGGTTCATATAATCAATTAACTTCCTTTCCTATATGGCTTGATAGTGGACTTAAAACATATGAAAAACTAGGTAGGCATTCATTACACTAGGTTTTTCTTTTTAATACTTAAAGCTCATCTACATCTTGGCTTTTTTCTTTGACACTAATCACTTAACTTTCAGTTAAAATGAGTCAACTTTCTATAGACTATGCATAGCCTTCAAATAGTCACGCAAATACATTATTCTCTACTTCAACAAAACAAATAGAACTTAAATAGTCACACAAATATATTTTTTCAAAGAACAGACATTTCATCAAACACCTTATATGTATCAGAAATTCATCCCAATATCACAACCAAAGTCACGTCTTGTCCCTTCTATCACTAACATTTCTATCTTAAAGTTGTTTTTCAATCACAAAATACACAAACAAATGAAATGAATCAAATACAAAAATATAACTATCATCTAATATATGAAAATACGTCCACGAAAATACGACAATTGGAGAGGAGAGAATGTCGGAGACATAGCAAAAAGAAGAAAGAATGAGATGCAGTGGGGGTGAAGAGGGATTGCTTCAGGTGAGTTTTAAGTAAAACAAAATGACGTCGTTTTTTTAAACTTAAAAACGTTAAAGCCGAAACAGACGACGCCGTTTTTTTTGAAAATTTACCAACGGAAATTTTTCATCGGTAAACTCAAAATTTTATTATTTCGCCAACAATTCCTGTCTTATTTACCAATGAGCGTTTTATACTGTCGCTAAATTCCGTCGTAAATTGATTTCCTCCGTATTTAACGACGGATATTGCTATTATCACTGAGCAAAATTTTTCTTGACAAATTTTCCGGCAGAAATAGATTTTTGTCAGTAATACGCAATAATTTTTTTCGTCAGAAATTTTCTATCGCTAATTCCTGCATTTCTTGCTGTGATAGTTGTAAGTTCCAATTTGAAAATTTAGTAAGTTATTGTAATGAAAAAATATCTTTACAACAATTACGAGGCTACGAAAAAATTAAATTGGCACGAGGCATGTCCCATTCTGGCCACATGGTTGTTCCTAGATGAAAATTATGATTATATGTATTACTTCAAGCCTCCTTCTTCGAATATTAAGTATATATAGTTCCCATTTACATGAAAAAGTAAACGTAGAAACAGAAAAAAGCATAGAATCTAGCTAAGCAACAAAAATCTTATTTTAAATAGATAAATATAGAAAATGTATAGCTTGCAATATCAAGTTTGAATTAAATTTGAACGTAAAGTACAAGATTAGAATAACAAAGGATTAACTAAAAATAAATATATCGTTTGAATTTAAAATATTTATTAAATATTGAAACGAGAATAATACACTTACTTTTGTCAATGGATCTCATCATCTCATACTTAGCAGTATAATAAAAAAGATGGCAAAATTCTAAAGATATTCTACTTTTTTTCTCTAAGGCATCACATAGGGCTCCACATGGGACACGAAGATTTTAGTTCATTACGCAGAAGCAAACACTTTGCTTATGTTCGTGTGAATTTGATCGGTCATCATCGAGAACAGTAATAATGACGCTTAAGCACGCAAAAATATAGCTAAGTTCTTTTAATACATTATGAAAATTATGTTAATCTGAATCTTACCAAAAGAAAAGGCTCTGCACCCACTACACATATTCAATCTTGAATCTAACCGGTACTCCCCTGTCAACTTACAGGAATAGCCCCACCTTGCAATGGTTCAATTCGTGGAAGCAAAAGACAAGCAATATACAAAGAACCCGCAATATTGGAACATTTAGGCATGGAATGGCACCATCAATTTAGGCGTTTTCGTCAAATAATGCAGAAGACTTCTAGGACCTAGGACCAAACCCATCCACGATCACGTGGCAGCTACCTAATAAGTCTCTAACACCATACCCATCCATCATATTCACTTTATGTATTCGGCACGTGTTTCCCGTTCTTAGTCTTAGCTAGCCTACCTATCTTAGCTAATACCGGGCCCAAAAGATCCTAAAGTCAAGGTTAGAAGCCAGGTAAATTTTGACGGGCGCGAGTTTGATTTGTTGCGCACATTCCTCGTAAGAAGAACAGAAACTTGTCCATCTTTGAAGATGGAATGGAAGGCATAATATGACACTATTTTCAACATTTAATTTTGCTTTTGTAAGTTAGATTCAAGAAAAAAGCCATCCGTGATCCTTTCCATCTACATCTAGCCTCTTTCCGTCAAATGCTCGGCTCTCTCAAATTCCTTTTTTTTCCTTTTTTAATTTTTTTCCCTCTTTAAAAATTTGTTACCATGATGATCTGTTTGTTTTTTTTTCAAATATTGTTTGAGTTTGTTATTTTTTATTTTTGATTTCTAGTTTTAGTTTTTAGTTTTGATTTTATTTTTTAAATTTTTCAAAATTATAAAATGTAATTTTTATTTTGTTTTTAAATATAATTTACGATTGACTAAATATATATTATTTAATTATTTAATATATTCATTTTTTTAAGAACTGCTAATAGTTTAATTCAATATTACATTTCATTAATTAAAATTAGTTATTGAAAATTAATTTATTTTTAATTAAATAAAATAAATTTAAATATAATAATTATTACTAGGTATAATTAAATTTAAAGTATCTTTAAATATATAAATTAAAAATAAAATTTCATTTATAATTAAAACATATTGAAAATAAATATTAATTTTTAAATAAAAATTAATTATAAATTTTTTATTTTAATAAAATAAAATAATTTTGCTAATAAATTTTAACAAACATTATATAAGTAATTAAAATAAATTTATTTAATTAAAAATAATTTATTTTTAAGTTTTATC
>JANTPM010000002.1:24584156-24595124 GCA_025434745.1 Erythroxylum divaricatum | reverse complement strand
TTATAAGTGGTAAGGGTCAACTATCCAAACAACTAGTTCTAGTTATTTGGACAATGGTTGACCCAAGCTCAATTCTTATTAATAGACTCTACACTCTTCTCATATTAAAAATTCAATACTTACAAATATATGTCTAACCTTGGTCTTCATTATTTGCCTATTAAATATTTAGGAATCCTAATTTCTCATAAAAAAATCTCTTATAGAGAATGCCAACTCTTATTTGACTCAATTCAAAAGAGGATCGACCATTAGGACAACAAGTTTCTCTCATATGTAGGTAGACTTTAGCTCATTCTAGTAGTTTTGAATAACCTTTGTGCTCATTGGAGCTACCTGCATTAACGTATAATCAAATAAGAGGAGAGAATCCTAAAGAATTTATTAAGGTCTAATAAAGTTAAAAATCCATCTGGTGCTAAGGTAAGATGGTTGGAAGTTTGCTCACCTAAAGAGGAAGATCACTTAGACATAAAATTAATAATACTTATTAATAAAACGATCATGGACAAAAGAATATGGAAGCTCTTTATAGACACCGAGTCAATCTAAAGCGAGGGATACACTCCTACCTAATTAAGGATAAAAAAGTTTCTGATCTCTCAAAGCCATGTCAACTGACTCTTGGAATCTTAATTAAATACAAAAGTTAAGAGATCACAAGTCCTCAAGTTACGAAGGTTACACTTAGTAATGGAAAGAGATCTTGGTTTTAGTCCAATAATTAGACTGATCTAGGTTCTCTTTTTAGAACATAGGACTTGATAAATTAAAATGCCTAATTCCTCTATCAACTAAGGTTGAAGAAATCGCCTTAACTAGTGAATGGCATTGTAGAAATAGATTATTTGGTTTTATTATAAGATTTGTTCCTAATTATAAACTTAAAGTGGAAGAAGAGGATATGACTGTATGGACAAAGCATAGCTCTCAATCTTGCACTAATGAATCCGTCTTATTTGATTATGAAGTATATCCCTTTATACTATAGTCGGCAATCAAACGAAGATTGCAAACTATAGAAAGATTAAAGAGTTTTACCTTATCCAATTATATATAAGCTTTTCAATTAGTCTTTAGAGACATTAGACATCTCCTAGTAAACTATCATTATGTAAATTCTAGAAATATTTCTGAAGCATTTGTAGAATTCAATACTATGGAAATAATTCGTTATAGCTCTTAACTTGGGTTGATCAACTAAGATTCACTTATAAAGAGGACTCAACAACTTTCAAGTTGACATTAAGTTATTGAATTTAAGGTATATGGAATAAAATAATAGAAGAGTGTTCCAAGATGGAAAGCAAGACATTTAAGGATTTTATCAAAGCACTTTTAGGTGGATTACAGAGCATGTTATGGTCAAAAACATTTTTAGAAACATTAATGATGATCTTGCTTTAAGATGGTGGAGCTTTTTAACTTGTTCTTTATTTTAAAGTTCTATGACTGAAGCTTATTTTTACTATAAATTTTTTCACTTGTCTCTTTATGTGAAGTTTCAGTTAATTCTATTCCTTTCAACTTTAAACAAAAAAAAATTAAAAAGCAATCCATATGAAACTTGCTTCTTGATTAAGATGATAGACATAAATTATTATGCTAGACCCTATTTTAACATTTATATGCCATTGCTATTCTAAGATCATTAGTAATTGAATATTTGGAAAATTATCTCTATTATAATTAAAATTTCTTATAAGATTCCTCTTTTGTAATCAATTAATTCTTGTAACATCAATTATTTCCACGTTAAAAAGGTACGAAGAGAAAGCAATATCACATTATTTAATCATTTATGTTTCTTACACTTCAATTTCAGAATAAGCATAAAGTCAATCCTTAACTTGATTATTAATCACTTTTTCAAAATATATTTGATTTCACAATTGCAAAAGGGAAGTAATAGCTCAAGTTTAGATTGATCTAATAATAATTCCAATGTAGATTTAAAAGAACTACTAATTTGAAATAATCAATTAAATATTATTTTCTATAGGCTTATAGAGTCTTTCATCTGTCTTCACTTTTTTGTAATATGAAATAGGAAATTCACCTCCATATAGGATGTCTAAATATGAGATTTTTAAAAAGTTTTACATTATTTTTTTTGAAAATGTAAATAATTGTATTAATAAAATGTCAACGGCTCAATCCTCATACAATGTATAATAATTGATTTCCATACCGAGGGATTAAAATATTATATCACTATGCCTAATGAGTTGTATGATCATAGAATGTATTTGACACATTTAGAACATGATTTCATGATTTCATGTATATGCATAATAATAGCATACACACATAAATTATGATTTTGAAAAACATTGTAAAGATTGTATATGCACTTAATATTGACATGTTCTGAGGTATGAAAGGTTTAAAATGATTATGATATGATTATTTATTGTTTACGTCTTGAATTTGGTTTGATGGATTACAATTAATAATTTGAAATTAATTGTTACAATTGGGAGATTTATGAATTAATATGTACATTTAGTATAGGAAAAATGCTAGGAGGCAAGACAAGTTGACACATAGAAAATTACGATAACTAAGCCTAATGAGTGACATTTGACATAGAAAATTAAGTGACAAATGGCAGTAGTGATTGAGTGACAAATGGCCTAGGATTTTGATGACATTTGGCAGCTTATATATAGAACAAATTGATTGCATGCATTGGTGACAAATGTCATCGTAAAATAGTGACACCTGGCACCTAATGAATTAAGCTATTGCAGAAATTGTTTCTATTGTCTTCTTTTTTCTTTTTTTCCTCTCACCACCTAAACACACACACACACACCCCCTCATAGCTCTAAAATTGTGCTTCAATTCTGTCCATTATCTCCTCAAAACCTTGATCAAATTCTTCATGAAGATAGTTTTAGAGGTAGAATATTGTTACATTTTGTTGTTTTCTTCTTGTCGTTGTCGAAACCACCCTACTCCCTCACTATTCTTGAAATGTTCTTGCATGCATGTAAGGCTAAGCAAGCTTGACATTTGGAGGTGGAATTCAAGCTAATCAAGTAAGTGAAATGTTGACCTATTGTGGTATATAATAGCATAATTTTTATTATGACTGAATAGGGATATATTGAATGTGGAATTGGTGTTGAAGATGTGCTAGAAAATCGAGAATGAATGGCTATTTTCCGTTTTATTTTTGCATATACGAAAACAGTTTATGGGCCATTGTATAGATGGTTTAAGTTGGGATTTGAAGTATAATTGATGAGGAATAAAAGAACTAGCCGAAGATACTCCTTCATCCTATGGTTAGCTTTTCTTAATAAGTTACAAATGAGGGACAAACTTCTCTTTTCTTATGTCCCAAATCACTGTTCTTGTGTTTCTTGGAGAATTAGTCCACTGACCATCTGTTCTTTGAATGTCCTTACTCAAAAACAATATGGACACATTGTTTAAACTATTTTCATATCCATTTATCAAATCTAATATCCTGCAAACCTTTCCAAGTTGGTTTAACCACCCCTTAAGTTACACTAATATTAATTTCAACCTATCTGTGACGATTTATAACATCTGGACTAAAAAGAACCACCGAACATTCAAAGATAAAGCCTTGGAAGTTGGGAACATAAGCACTAGAGTGGTCTTCCAAGTTATCAAACTTCTCAGCGCAAATTTTGAAGGAAGGTAACTTTGTGTAAGGATTATTTTCTCTAATGTTTGTTTTGTAGGTTATCCTAGTTCTTGACAGTAAGAGACCATCCCTGGTTTGCTAGTTTCTTAAAGAATTAGAAGTATCCTTCAGGTTTCACTAAGGAGGGATGGGTGAGAACTATGCTAGCTTACGATGGAGACCCCAAACGTAGGATCATGTTGTTAGACAAGATGGATGCAAAAATCAAGGAGAAAGGGTTGTGGTTGGACACCCCTCCCTTGAAAAACACATACCCGATGTCCTAAGTGACATCTGAACACGCATCCCATAAGGATAGCATGCTCACACCAGTCAATTACCAAAGTGAAACTCATTCCTTCAACTTCAGAATAGATTTTAGAAATCTTCAGGTCAGAATTTTAAAATGAATTCTTCAGAAGAACTGTATGCTAATGTCTCTAGTTTATTTTGAATTAAGAATCACCTCATTCGGAGCTCTACATATCAAAATATCATCAAAATATAGAAGTATGTTCCGTATAATATCCAATTTATACTCTTTATAGATGTTTTGGTACAAAAGGCATAACTTTCTCTAGAGATGTCAGATTAAGGTTGTCTTAGGACAGCTTCGAAGATAACTTCTAGTTTTACAACTTCTATGAAGACTCCAAAGAGAGATTTTGTCATTTGGAGGGCCAAAATATGGGTCGTGTGGAAATATATGGCAGACCGTGTATTCCTTGAGTCTGATGGCCTTTTTGTTCTTGGAAGACAGTCAATGTTAATTTCCAAAGCCTGACTCCCACTGTTTTTACTCTCCTTAGGGTTTGTAACTGCGGCTCCTTTTGCCTTGTTACTTGAGGATAGTTCCTGATTATGTGTCCCTTCTCTCCACATTGAAAACATGCTCCAAGCAACCTAAAGCACTCTCCCTTGTGAAGCTTCCCATAGTACTCACACTGGGGGTTCATGCTCCTACTCCTCTCCACCCTGTTATTGCCTCCCATAGTGAAGACTTACACCGAAGCTGCCCTTGATTGTTTGTTCTTAACAGAGGCACTACTCCCCAACTCACTCTGTGTGCGGAAGCTCTTCATACCCCTCTCAAGCATTGGAGCACTCATCCCCTTCTTGGAAGACTGCTCCCGGTTCTTCCTTTTCCTGTTCACTTCATACTTAATATTCTCCAGCTTCTCAGATTGGAGTGCAGCATCTACCAATTGTTGGTAGTCACAGAAATTATAAATCAAGACTTTCTCCTTAATCCCTAAATGAAAAACTCCCTCAAACTTGCGACATTTGTCCTCCTTATTCGCCACAATATTGGTCGCATATCGAGAAAATTAAGTGAACTCCAGGTCATACTCACTCACACTCATGTCCCTCTGTGTGAGATTTAGAAATTTTTTGACCTTCTCTTGTACATAAACCCTGGAGAGATACTTCTTCCTGAACACTTCCACAAAATCTCTCCATGACAACGTCAAAGGCATAACCTAACTATGGGGCACTGATTCCCACTAATGAAGTGCATCCCTCTGTAGCAAACTCACTGCATGATCCAGTTTCTCTTCTTCAGAGCATTTCATTTGCACCAGGACTCTCTCTGTCCTTTTCAGACATACTTTAGCCTCTTCAGGATTTGTAGTCCCATTAAAATCCACAGCTCCATACTTGCAAAACTTATCATACTATCCACTCCTCTCCACTGGAGTGGCCATCGGAATTTGTGACCCTTAGCCCATGGCGTAAGTGAAAGCCTGGGAAAAGGCTTGAAAGAATCGCGGATCCATAGTAGGCATAAGAGGAGGAGGTGGTAGCACTTCATGTTGCACATTAAGTGCCTTAAAGTCAAGAGCAAGATGCGTCCCTGCATCTTGTGGGATATAGGATTTATCCATGCTCCCTTGGTGAGAGCAAGATCGAGTTATAGCTCCTCGAGTTCTCTTTCAAGGTAGTATTTTCACTCCTTGAATATAAAACCATTTGAAATCTTTAGTTCATGTAAAACAAATTTCAAATCATGTAAAACAATTCAAATTTTCTAAAATAATTTTAAATAATGTGAAACAATTCAAAATAACTCATATTATTCATTTAAATAATGCATGTGATTCATTCAAAACAATGCATGTTCATTTCGTAGTTCAAAACTACACATTTCATGCCTAGGATAGTCTTAAGCCTAATCCCAAACCTAGTCACTCTGATTCTATAAGATGTTGGACCCTGATTCTGAAGCCCAACAATCCAAAGTCATAAACCGTAAACGTATTACCTTGTAGGGTTATTTCAATGAACCCTCATTAGCTAATATCCCACAAAGGTAGTGTGCCTATACTAATCAAACATCAAAAATCACAATATTATTGATTCACGCATGATTTTATTCTCAAACTTATTGAAGAGATACAAAGATACGTTAGGAAACTATTGGTTCAAAAATGACTTCATTTGGAGGTCAGTCGAAGAAGTTATGGTCAAAAGAATCAAACATGATTTTGCCCTTAATCACAGTGTACCTGTTTCTGGAAAATTGACATAACTTTCACTAGAGATATCAGATTTAGATTATCTTAAGACGGTTTCAAAAAGAACTTCTAGATCTACAACTTTTATGAAGATCTTGAAGAGATATTTTGTCATTTAGAGTGTCAAAAATGAATCAAACAAAGGCTTGGTCATTGGTCAAAAAGGAATTAGACAAAGGATTGGTCAATGATGCATCGGACGATGGCATAGTCAATGATGCATCAGACAAAGGCTTGGTTATTGGTCAAGAGGATTCAGACAAAGACTTAGTCAATGATGCATTAGATGATGGCTTGGTCAATGATGCATTAGACAAAGGCTTGGTTATTGGTCAAGAGGATTCAGACAAAGGCTTGGTCAATGATGCATCAAACGATGGATTCAATCAAAGCTGAATCAGACGATGGATCAGTCAAAATTGAACCAAACGATGGTTCAGTCAAAGCTGAATCAGACAACAAAGTTAAATCAGATGATGGATCAGTCAAAGCTGAACTAGACGATGGTTTAGTCAAAGTTGAAGCAGATGGTTCAATCAAAGTTGAAACAGACGAAGGGGTTTCTATAGGGTATTCCTTACATCACCAAAAGTTCTAAATCCTCCACTTATATAGATCATATCTCTTAACTCCAATGTCCAAAATTTTTATACTATATAACGTTGGAGAGCTAAGAGGAAAACCTACAACTTTTAGGAAGAAAACTTTGTCTCATTCAGCCCAAATTAATACAACTATTCCCTTGAAGTCAGAACACATATTTCGACACCTATGAAAGGTTAAAAACACAATGTAAAGACTTAGAAAGTCACAAGCAAAATACAATCATTTTTCATTAACAATATGAGATAAGAGTTTTGCAAAGTTTTAATGGGCATTTCAAGCTACAATACAACATAATCCAAATACCACAATACAAAAGGTACTTGCCCTAACAAGTTTGAAATGTAACTACAGCCTTGTGCTTACAAAATCTAACTTAAAATATAAAAACATTGCAAAAGTGGAGTGATTCCTTGACTCTTGATTATGTGATCTCTTGCTCAACACTTGAAGATGGGACAGGGGGTGAGCTTAAGGCTCATAGGTAATAGTTTTATAATCGGTAATAAGCAAAACCATTGTAAAAATTCGCATTGATTTATAAAGCACATATTTCTCAAATTCTCAACCAATATTCACAAAATGCAATCATGTGTGCACCAATCTTGTCACCTCATTTAGGCACATAAGTATATCTAGATGGTTTGGAAGGTCCATAAACAGAACAAACTAACACGTTCCCATATAATGTTCCTGTGTAGTAATGAACAGAATGAACTAACACAATCCCACATGGTGGTTTTACGTAGTCGTAAACATGAGGGAGTCCATGAAGGAGCTACATGCTACTAGCGGGTAGGCGGGAGAAGCCTTTAGTCGAAGTGCACTTGACAACAGAATGGACCAAACCAAACCCACATAACATGTATTTCATAACTTGTAAACTTGTTGTCCAAAATGACACATTTTCGAACCATGATTTCATAAAATTGATATCCTTTCAAAAATCATTTTTATTTTTTTCATTTCATAGATCAACAACACAATTCATTTACAAAACATGCAACACATTCTCAAAGCATTCAAAGAGCAATAAATGCACATCTTAAAAAGTAATTGAAATCATTTATTTCCATTTCTTGAAAGAAACATTAATGGCTTATTACTTAATTATAAAAATGTAACCCACCTTGAATTCCTTGTTTATTACTCACTCAAGTGTGCCTCTCCTCTTGCTCCTCTTGTCTTTCTTGATTCCTTTTTCATAGGCAAAAATTCCAATTTCAATAGGGTTGCAAAATTGAAAACCCACAAAACATATTCAAAATAATTGTTTCTAGAAAACTTAAACCCATGCATTTCCTAAGCTCTATGAACCAAAAACCTTTCCATAAATCCAAAGGATTAAGTTAGACCTTACCTTGAATTTTCACCAAAAGAAGAGATTATCTGCACATATGGAAACTCTTATCTTCCTCTACCTTTTTCTCTTCTTGCTTAACCTCAAAATCTCTCAAGAAAACTTAGAAAAGATGAAACCCTAGCTCAACTCTCTTCTTTTCTCCCAAACCACCAAAACCTCTCTTCTTTCTCTCTTTGATTTGTTATTTCTCTTCTTCCTTCTCTATTTTTGTTTTTTTCCTCTCAAGAGCAAGACCACTCTTCTTTTTCCCATTCTACCTTTAATGAAGGTAAAAATGTCCACTATGCCCTTCCTTTAATGCATTATTGTTTTTAACCTTAAGTAAGCTACCTAAAAATACCCTTTTATGCATTCTTACTACTTTTAATTCAACTAACCCATGAAATAAATTCTACTAACATAGACATTAAAAAAATTTAACCCCCAAATATTCCTAACATAACCTCATAATTCATTTTTAAAAAATGCTTAATTAAAGAAAAAATTTGGAGGCCAACAGAGATGTTTGGGTCTAATATGGGAACTTCGTCGTGGCGAAGTCGAGAGTTCGTCGAGGCAAACTTTTTCCTATTGGTATCTGCAGAAGTTCTTGTCCATTCTTCGTGGTGAAACATAAAGTTTGCCACGATGAACTCACCCGTCGAGACCCAGGCATCCAACAATTATAGTATTAGAACATGAAGATGAACCAATGATGGCTAAGGAGATTTCATTGGACTAAGCTCACATTCTCACGACTCTGATGTTGGACTCTAAAAATGGGGTCCTATAATAATTGTAGCTTATACGCCTATAAAGGAAGCAACAGTAAGCTTGTCTAGCCACTCTCTCAATCATGTGGTCTACAAAGGGTAGGAAAAATTATCTCTCTTAGTCGTAGTATTGAGTTTCCTTTAATCAATGTATACCCTCCATCATGTCACTATTCTAGTAGAAATTAAAGCTCCTGTGGTATTCTCTATCATTGACATACCTCTTTTCTTTTGTGCACACTGTTCTAGACTTATCTATTCACTAACTAAGATGGGGCAAATAATTCCTACATCTAAAAACTTCACCACTTCTTTCATGTTAGGAGTGAATCTTCTTTGTCTCTCCTTTACTTTCTTACATCCCTCATCAATGTTAATCTTATGCATTAGTACACAATGACTTATTCCTCTAATGTCCAAAATTTGTGATCCTATGGATTTCATTCCCATCCTAATGATCTCCACCACCTTCTTCTCTTATTCCTAATCTAATTGATTTGAGATGATAATGGGTAGGTTTGGCCCTCACCTAGAAAGGTATACCTAAGGTGTTTGGGTAAGGCCTTTAACTCCGAGTTAGATAATCTTTCAATAAAAGGTGGAGGGGTGTTTCAATTGGCACTAACAATTCGTATTTTGACATCTCACCCAACTCCTCTTCCTCTTCAATCACTTCATTATTTTTCTTATCCATGTCATTATTAACTTCTTCATCAACTTCCTCCTTTTCTCCTTTATACATTCATCAACCATATTAATTTTCATGCAGGCACTCCCCTCTGTTGGATTCTTCAATGTTTTGTTTATACTAAACTCCACCAGCTAATAAAAAAACCTAAGAACTAATTTCCCATCTTGCACATTAATCAATACGCTTTTAGTATTCACAAATAACCTCCTAAGAATCACAGATAGTTTTTATCTTCCTTAAAATCTAAAACAACAAAGTTTATTAAGAAGATAAACACATTCATCTTGACTAATACATCCTCTACCACTCCAAATGGCTTCTTGATCAATTGATTTGCTAATTGGATAAGTATAGATGTTGGCTTCATGCCTTTTATTCCAAATTTTATGAAAATAAACAAAGACATTAAGTTATGCTAGCCCCTAAGTCACATAAACATTTGAAAAATTCAAAATTACTAACTACACAACGAATAGTGAAAATCCCTCGATCTTTTAACTTTGAAGGCGTATGGCTACTAATTACGGAGCTACAACTCTTTATTGGTGACATCGCTTGGTTGTCCTCCTAAGTACGCTTATTGTTTAAGATGTCCTTAAGGAATTTTCCATATTTAGTCATGTTCTCCAAATCCTCCACAAAGGATAAATTGATCAACAATTTATTCAAGTTTTCTAAAAATTTCAAAAATTGTTCATCATTTGGGTCTTCTTCAACCTTTGAAGGAATGGGATTTTTAGAGGATATGGTGATGGTGGCATATATGGTTTCTTTGTTATCCTCCCTTTTTTGGCTTCCTTCTTTGTGGGGGATGGCTTTCTTCTCTTTTGATTCTTCCAATGATGCTAGCTAGATGCTTGATTGAATGGTTTTAGTCATCAATATTAAGTCGATCACAAGTGCACGATGTAGTTGTAGCCAGAACAAACAAGTATAGGTCGACCCCACGAAGACAGTGATTACCACTAATTTCCTTTCTCCTATTATCTAGCCTAAGGATTGATTTTGGTTTTCAATTACTTAGAAAATAATCAATATCAAGAATTAGTGTCTAGGTAATGAATCCCCCTAAAACCCTTAGGCTCTGTTTGGTTTGAGGGTTAATAATGGGATGGGATGGTACATAACACATTTCCATCGTTTGTTTGAAGGTTTCATAATAGAATAGAATGGACTAGGATGAAAGCGGAGGGTTTCATATTACGTTCTATTTCTTCTTAAACAATGAAAATAAGAAACTTTCGATTCGAGGGGTTTAGGATGGAACGTAAACTAATGAATACATACTACCTAATATACCCTCATTAATTCTTCTTAATATCAACTCTGACCAAATCATAATATTAATATATTAAATAGAATATAGTAATATTTAATATAAT
>JANTPM010000002.1:24530858-24541702 GCA_025434745.1 Erythroxylum divaricatum | reverse complement strand
CTCACTCAACAGTATGTCATTATGTTTTCGATCTCGAAAAGCATTATTGGCATTACAAAAATTGAATTTTTGGTTGTGCAATTCAAAGATAGATTCTACTAGCCAAGTCTACAAATTGCAAAAGAATTATTGCAATTTCCTGATGAATATCTCACTATTAAACAGATACAACAATTTCTTAGAATTGTCAATTATATTCGAGATATTATTCCACACATGACTGCTTATACATCGAGCTTATCTAAGCTTAAAAAAGAATCCACCTCCTTGGACAAAAGAACAAACAGAAGTTGTCAAGCATCCAAAGCAAACCTGTCAGAATCTTTCACCTTTAAAGATTCCTGATCAAAGACAACTTGTCTTACAGATTGGTGCTAGCATTGTAACTTTATCTACACTACTCCGACAGCATCCTCCATGGCCACTAGATACTTTTTCTCACTATAACTATCCTCTTTCTCTTCATTAAAATATAGTCACAATTCTTTTTATTTCTAAACAATTTTGTCCAGTAAGTATGGCTAGTCATCCTCTTTTTGCCTTCACTAAAAGGTCTTTTCCTTCTATAGCTAGTAATCTTACTAGTGTATTTGAAGTTGCCTCATTTACTCGTATTAGTTTATTCTATTACTTGCATCAATTTTTGAGTGAACATAACTCTCCTAGAAATCCCACTATGTTCAATCTCAAAGTACCCTACCTTAATGTGATTTTTCTTTAAGATCATATATCTAAAAATACATTATGGTATCTCTGGGCACCGTCTACCCTTTATGCTTATGTTATTATCATATCATCTCTTCAGTTATACAAGAATCTTTGAGATCTTAACAATGGAAGCTCTTTACTATGAACATTTTTGGAATGGTTTCAACCATTAGATCAATGGAAACAACAAAGTTCTTTAATCATTCAACATCTTCTATAGACTACTTCAAAGAGACGACAATCAACACATTGCTTCTTCATTCTCCATTGTCTATACAGAGAAAGACATACTAGTGTTCTTTACACAGAACAATGCATCTAATTTTATCACACATCCATATATTGGCCACGACATCAGGACAATGTGCTTCAATCTCTGAGAGATTTTATTAAAGAGATTAATCACTTTCTAGACATATCAGTTCTTTTTACATCTATTGGACCATATCCTGGTGAATTTATTCATGGTGAACTAGAATTACCTAAAGTTGACATTTCTAGTTCCAATAGTTCTCAATATGACACAGAAGATACAATCTCAAACATTGCAGGACTTTCACAACCATCGAACTCAGCTTTTCAAGATGTTTAAGACTTAAATGATGATCCTTATAGCCCTAAAGATGAGTTAAATTATTTCCTGCATCAACTTCATTCATGCGAGCTCAGTCCTAGTAAAAAACATCAAACACATCAATATGATACTAATAGCTCAAATGATTCAGACTCTCCATCTAATCTTCAAACATGGCACGAATCAATTCGTGACAAATAATTTTTTGGATTCTCTGGATCATAATAATAGGTCACGTCTCTTTGACGTCACTGAAGACCTCATTAAAGTAAGCACACCTTTTAAGGCAACTATCATTGAAGACTTTTGATAAAAGATGGTCCCATAAATTACATCAAGTTACTATTCAAAATTTCATCTTATCCTCGCAGTATTTGCTTCTAGACTTTTGCAAAGTAGGGTACTATTCACCTTTAGACTTTGTAAAAATATGTGACTTTTAGCAAAAATAGGTTTGTTTTTAGGAAAGTAGCTTTTTTAAAGTAGCTTTGATAAAGTAGTCATCATTGTACTTTAGCTTTCTTTTATAAAGTTGTGACGATTCTGTCTTAGGTAGATTTACATTTCTAACCTTCGCTTCACCTATAAAAGCAAGGTTTCCCTTCAGTTGTAAGCAGACATTGAATTTCATTAAACTCTTTATTGAAGTTTGTTTCTTTCTAGAGCCTCTCCTCCTTCCTGAAAACTTCTGAGTCATATTTCCTATTTTGTCTAGGTGTAGGATGAGTATGCTCTACACTTACCTCTTCTGAGGATCTTGTATATTATAAAGTCTATGATAGTCTAGGACTGTATTTAAACAATTTCCGATGCTAGATTTACCAAATTAACGGGGAATGATGAGTAAGAGTATGTGAGAGAAGTAAGGTTCTTAAGAGGAAAGATGAGAGTTGTGCCTATGAGCCAGGAGTGTTAGAGAGGGTTTTGTTGTCTCGTCCATCGTACCTGAAACTTACTTAAGGTATACATACTTCCAATCTGACTTTGGTTAGTCATTGACCTAGTTAAAATGAGTTGTTTGCCTTTGGCATAACTGCCCAGTTTGGAGTCATAGTTTCCCTGTGTGCATATCAGAGCTAGGTTTTGATCACTATTCAATCCATACACCTAAACAAAATAGGGAATATTACTCAGGTCTTTGAAGCTTTCAGGAAGGAGAAGAGGCTTAGAAAAAAACGAACTTACATTAAAGAGTAAAATGAAATTGAACGTCTGCTTACAACTGAAGGAAAACCTTGCTTTTATAGGTGAAGCGAAGGTTAAAAATGTAAATCTACCTAAGGCAGAATCATTACAACTTAAAAAAAAGGTTAAAGTACAATGATGGCTACTTTATCAAAGTTACTTTAAAAAATCTACTTTTCTAAAAGCAAACCTAACTTTGACAAAAGTCACCTATTTTTACAAAAGTCTAAAGATAAATATTACCCTACTTTGCAAAAATCTAAAAGCAAACAGTGCGATAATAAGACAGAATCTTGAATAGTAACTTGATGTGATTTTGGGATCATCTTTCATCAAAAGTCTTCAATGATGGTTGCCTTAATAGGGGTGCTTACTTTAGTGAGGTCTTCAGTGACGTCAAAGAGAGGTGGTCCATTATTATGATCCAAGGAATCCAAGAAATTATTTGTCACGAATTGATTCGTGCCAAGTTTAAAGATTAGATAGAGAGTCTGGATCATCTGAGCTGTCAGTATCATGTTGATGTGTTTTATGTTTTTTACTAGGACTAAGCTCACATGCATGAAGTTGATGAAGGAAATAATTTAACTAATCTTCATTCGGGATATAAGGATCATCATTTGGGTCTTAAGCATCCTGAAAAGCTGAGATCGATGGTTGTGAAGGTCCTACAACGCTTGAGATTGTATCTTCTGTGTCATATTGAGAACAATTGGAAACAGGAATGTCAACTTCGGGTAATTCTAGTTCACCAGGAATAAATTCACCAGAATATGGTCCAATAGAAGTAGAAAGAACTGAAATGTCTGGAAAGTGATTAATCTCCTTAAGAAAATCTCTCAGAGATTGAAACACATTGTTTTGATATCGTGGCCAATATAAGGATGTGTGATAAAATTGGACATGTTGTTTTGTGTAAAGAACACGAGTATGTCTTTCTCTGTATGGACGATGGAGAATGAAGAAGCAATGTGTTGATTGTCATCTAGCTGAAGCAGTCCATAGACGATGTTGTTGAATGATTAAAGAACATTGTTGCTTCCATTGATCTAATGGTTGAAACCATTCCAAAAATGTCCATAGTAAAGAGCTTCTATTGCTAAGATCACAGAGATTATGGTATAACTGAAGAGGTGATATGGTAATAGCACAAGCATAAATGACATAAAATGCCCAAAGGTACCATAATGTATTTTTAGATATAGGATCTTAAAGAAAAGTCACATTATGGTAGGGTGGTTTAAGATTGAATATAGTGGGATTTTTAAGAGAGTTATGTTCACTCAAAAACTGATGCAAGTAATAGAATAAACTAATGTGAGCAAGTGAGGCAATTTCAAATACACTAGTAGGACTACTAGCTATAGAAGGAAAATACCTTTTAGTGAGGGCAAAAAGAGGTTGCCTAGTCATACTTACTAGAAAAAATTGTTTAGAAACAAAAGGAATTGTGGCTATATTTTGATGAAGAAAGAAGATACTTGTAGTGAGAAAAAGTATATGGTAGCCATAGAGTGTGTTGTCGGAGTAGTGTAGATAAAACTGCAATGCTAGCACCAATCTATAAGACAAGTTGTCTTTGATCAGGAATTTTTAAAGGTGGAAGATTCTAACATGTTTACTTTATATGCTTAACAGCTTCTGTTTGTTTCTTTGTCTAAGGTGGTGGATTCTTTTTCAAAAGCTTATATAAGCTCGAAGTATAAGCAGCCACATGTGGAATAAAATCTCGAATATAATTGACAATTCCAAGGAATTGTTGTATCTTTTTAACAGTGAGATATTCATCATGAAATTACAATAATTCTTTTACAATATGTGGACCTGCCTGGTAGAATCCATCTTTGAATTGCACACCCAAGAATTTAATTTATATAGTACCAATAATGCTTTTCGAGGTCGAAATCATAATGCCATACGGTTGAGTGAGATCCAAAAATCTTTTCAGAAGGGTTGTATGTTCCTCATGGGTCTTTGAGAACAGTAAAATGTCATTAACGTAGATCAATGCACTGTTGAATATAGACTCATAGATTTTTGTAATGAATTTCTGAAACAATGATGGAGTAACTTTAAGTTTAAATGGCATAACAGTTCATTGGTATTGTGCATTGGGAGTACAGAATGCAATCTTATGTCATTCTTCTGGGTGAATACCCAATTGCCAAAATCCTGCCTTAAGATCAAATTTTGAGAAGATAGTAGCTTCTTTAAGGAATAGTACTTGAGTACTTATTTTTGGTAAAGGAAACTTGTCCTCATACAAGAAAGCATTAAGAGGTTTGTAGTCAATGAATAATCTCTTTTTCCCACATTTCTACTCTGAATGTTTATTGACATAAAATGCTTGACAAGCCCAATCTAACTTTGTAGGCTCAATAAGTCCTTGCTTCAAAAGGATTGCACACTCATCTGGTGCAAGCTTCAAATCATCATAGCTCATCCCTGGATGTATGGCTTTTGTAGGATTAATATCCTCGTTCTTCTTAAAAAATAGACTTATAAAAAAGTCATCAGTTTTCCATAGAGGATATGGGTGAGTAAATATCTCGAAATACAGTATATTGTGTAGGAACTTGGGTTAGTTCAAACACGTTTTTTATTTCAGTGTATAGACTGAATAGTGATCAATACTTGAGGCTTGTGAGTAGGATTTGCAAAGGTGATGCTTTACTGTATATATCCATACCAATCAGACTGTCTGGGCTTGGTAGATTGCTTATCTTTATGAGAAGTCCATCCATCAGATGATAAGATGTTGGGCTTCATGATCGTACGATTGGATCCAGAATCCATAAACCCAATAGCCTCAATGGGCTTATCATATTTGTCCTGTTGAAAGAGTTGGATTTTGACGTAAGGTCGTTGTACTAGTGTACGATCTATTTTCAAACAAGTCTGTTATAGCATGTATAATGAATCATCATCTATAAAGGCAAATGAATGAGATTATTCTTCTTCAGACGTAGAAGTAGAGATAGCAAACTTGGTATCAGAGCCAAAACTTTTGTTCTTGCTGGGTATATTTCGGTATACTGTGCCCTTTGGTTATTTAAATCATGATGCTGTTAGCAACTTTGCTACAGAGAGTTTTTCCACAGTGCGTGGACTAACTTCTGGAGCTGCCAAACCTTCACATCTTGTCGGGAGGATAATATTAAGTCTTGTTTCAAATAAGTAAGTAAGGAGAGAGCATATAAGAAATTATGGAAACACTGTCTTCTAACCATGTTCATTTATTGTCTACTCTATCTATCTCTTCTTTACCTTCTAGTATAAAGCACATGTTATTAAACAAAATTGAAAATCTTGTAGAAATTACTCTTGTATCTGTAGAAAATAATGTTTTTGAGTTTTTTTTAAACCTTTGTTGAGTCTATATAGTATATATTCTCGTGATCGTTCTTAGACGAGAAGTATTCGTAGTATTTTTTCTATTTCTATACCTCGTGTGAAAGAAATCTCCCAAAGTTCCATATTGAAATAGTGTGGTATCACATCTACTACTGCAGAATAATACATAAAGCTTGAAATCCCCAAAGAACTGATCTCTTTATGGAGGGAGCCAAATCATACACATCTTCTTATTGGAGCTATACGACTTGTTCTAACTCTTCATGAAAGAAAGGGAATACCTGCGACAGCCAGGATATTTCTACTCAACACTACCTACACAACGTATCAAAATGCACTTATATTTTGGTACCTTGCTGACAACGTTCAACAACGGAAGTGTCATCTTGGCCATAGCACTTGATTTCAATATCAGGTTAGATGATCCTATTTTATCTGAATGACTACAAGTTCAGCTCCAGATTATTAGAGCATATCAAGATTTTATAGCCATCATAGCTACTCTACATCACTAGATGATCTATCGTCTACAGAATCATGTTTTGGACCTAAACTTCTTGAATTTCACTTCGGATGCACTTTACATGATTGCTAATCATCCTAATGATTAGACCACTATTATTCAGATCCCGAAGTAACTAGCAACACATGAGTTTGAAAAGTTGATGCCTACTGAATAAATCACCAATTACCAAAAGGTATTCCACGCGACTCATTAACACTCTTTTCATATGATTACTATTTCGATTCTGAAGACTTTGAGAGATGGAACTATTAAGTCCATCTATGTACGGCCCAATGAAGATCTATCTGGACCTTCAACATTTGGGACAATCTTTATGATCTAGCCCGTATATTCTCATCCAGAAGGTAAATCTAATCCGCTTATTCATTATTTTAAATTTAATAGAGATCCAGTCTATGTCAGTCATTATCATGGACATTTTTTATAGGACGTCGACCCATCTATATGTGTGGTTCAGAGTCCACATGAAAATGGACTTCTAGTGCGGGAGGTATATTTAGGATTTAGTTTCACCTCCCCTTCTAAGCACTTATAGGGGCTCAGTAACATCATGAAGACCCAAACATTCATTTCTCCTATCCCTATTCATATGACATGGATGTGTCAAGATCTTTCGACTGATGATGTAAAAGAGGATCTATTTCTGTTCTCATTTATCATCATCGCCCTTAACTGTAGGTTCTGCTTCAGCAGGGTTAAATTTTCAGATCAGATTGTTGTAAGTTGTTGCTAGAATCAGTTAATAGTTAATAGAATTCGAAAAAAAAAGACATATTACTTGTTCTTAGAAAATGATAACCTCAAGTCGAATTTAGCTTGAAATTATAGAAACTCAACGCAAATTAACCTCATTGGCCATAGCAGAAAGGTCTCATGTTTTATCATTTTTTTTACAAAGGATAAAAACCAAAAGCTAAAAAAAAAAACAAGCTAACTAGCAAAGTGTTCTGCAGTACAAAGCCGGACGAGCTCATAACTCATGTTTTATCATTAACCTAAGACAGCCTGTGCTCGCATCATGCTAAACATAATGCAAACACAGTGATTAACCTGCCGGCCCAATCGGACTAATGATTCCCACCCCAAGGTCTCTCAGGCCATGGTCGACAAAAGCAAGTGCTTCCCTTCGAGGCAACAGGGTGGTAATTTCAATTACCACATTGTTTGTGGTAACCACAGACATCTTCGCACTTGTAAAGCCTGGAATTATCGAGTTCAGATCTTCTGTTTAATTTTATGATGCCTTATTTTGTTCCGTAAATCTCATTTATTTATTTATGTGAGTTTCATCCCATATAAATAAACATGAGCCCGCATAAATAAATGGTTAAAATTTACAGAACAAAATAAAACATTATAAAATTAAACAAAAGATCGTGTGTGATACGCTACTTAAAAGCGCGTAAGAATATCACCTCATTTCATTCAATATTTTATACTACAAAAGAAAATATTTACAGAAATTAGGATAATTCCTCGAAACCAACCCCGAAGAAAAAGAAAAAAACAAAAAGCGAAAAAGCATCAACTCACTGAACTTATCGTCGGCGATAAATAGACTTGACTCTGTATCACCGTTTTGCCGATTTTGAACCCAGGAACTACCGTGAAACCCACCCGGAGATCCACGTCATCGCCGTCACTGTCTAGCAACGACTCGTCGGTTATACTCTCCATGTAAACCTCCGAGAATCTGCAATCTTTACCAATCTGAAAGATGCTAATTTGATCACCAAACGAGAATGCCAAAAGGTTCAAGGACCAAACTCTTCTGGCCATCTCAGCGAATGCGTTGAAGAAAGCAGAATCTGGGAATCCACCATTATTCACCAGCTTCCTCTGGTTCAAGTTTCCGAAGAGCGAGCACTCCATTTTGGCATGTACTAGTTGGAGGTACTTGGTTCTGGTGAACCTTGCAAGGGACGAGTTTGGGTTCTGGGGTAAGAAGTGTTTGAGGGTTAAAGATTTTACCTCTTTGAACTTATTGAAGTAGTATTGTTCACGAGGGCTGTTCTCTGCTAGTGAAGACTCATGGAGTGTAAACTGTGGCTGATTGAAACCTTCGAGCAATGTCTTGGACACAAATGATTCGAACACAAAACAACGGTGGCTTGGCTTTGCGAGACTGGCTTCAGGTTCAATGGCTTTTACAGCTGCGTCAATATCCCAGCAAGCGACTTCCATTTCACGAACCATCAGTTTCACAAAACTTCTTATAGATCTCGAAGTGAAATGCAGGACCTGAACGAAGTGGCTCGGGTTTAAAGCTGAGAACTTAATGCTGTCCAACAGCGGTATAGGCCCACTAGCATTTAGTCTTTTCTCAAGAGACTTGTTGTACGCGATACACTCGTCAAGCTGTTTCTTGAAGGAACAAAAGTCTGAATCTTTAGCCTCGACTTGGGCTTCAAGTTTCCTGATTGTTATCTCGTATGTCTTCATCAAGCTCTGTTGTTCTTGAATCTCTGCAAGCATGGTGGTAACCTGAGGCGAGAGGTGATCAAGATCGTTCTTGAAATATTTGCGTTTAAGTTCAGATAATTGTTTCAACTCGTCAACAACAGCCTGATCAGCGGCGTGTATATCATCGCTGTTGTAAGGGTTCTGTGCCATTTGTAGCTCCGCGTAAGCTGCTTTAATGGTGGTGACACCTGCAAAGAGCTTTGCCATCAATGCTTCCAACACTGCCCTGCGTTTGTCTCTGCCATTCTTGTTCTTGTCAGCGCTGTGATCTTCAAACTTGTTTTGAGGGGTGAGCACACACATCCCAATCCCATTATTTGAAGCAATTCTTGTCGCAGTTTTCAGGTTGATCACTTTTTGGAATGTTCTTGCTATCTTACTCTTGTTGTTGGGTATCGATCTACATTTGAATGTTTCCATTGAACAAAGCTAAACTTGGAATGAAAATTAGAAATATGGACCTTTGTCATAAAACTACAGAGACTTGGTTAAGAGAAGATCCAAGAAAAGAAAAGGGTTTTGGAGATGGAAAGTGAGTGTTCTATGGTGAGAAAAAACGACACAAATTTTGACTAACAGACTGGAGCCCGAGACAGGGGTGGACATGAAGACAGAAAAAGCTGCATTAAAAGCACGGGAAATTAAAAAGAGAAAATATTTTTTTCCCAAAATCTCGTTATTATGTTATGTGAGGCTAAATAAATAAACACCGGAGAGGAAGCTAAAAAGAACTATCCTCCGATTTTCAAAAAAAAAAAAAAAAGAGCTATTGCCTGGCTGTTGTTATAGATAGAAGCACTGAAGGTTCATTTTCTTTTATAATTTAAAAGTCTCAATTACAGAAAGATAATTTTAAATTATCTATGCCTAAAATAATTTTTGCCTGTAGACTTTTTTTTAATTGCTATGAGGTATTTTAGGAGGATTCTAATTATAGAAAGGCACCTTTAAATTATTTATTTTCAAACTAATTCTCATTCAAACCGGGTATGTTTCATGCCGAAAGTAAAACTCTAACTTTAAATTTTAAACGATTGCATATATAAGAACAGTTCAAATTTGTGACTTCACTTAAACTAAAATAGCTACTTCCCCACTCACATGAGAAGTTTGCTTGTAGCCATTTGAAATGTGATAATCACGCAGTAGATTCCGTAATTCGTGATTGATCATGTACCCACAAATGGAGGACACTGGAACAAAGAACTGATGTTTTGAATACATGAGTAAGGCCGTACGCGTTATTGGCAATATGTAAAAGTAATGGAGAAGATATTGGTGGGTCATGTTATTGTCATTTTTTGGGGCTGTGGGGTCACCGGTCACTGATCAAAGCGTCAGCTAGTGAAGCTACAGTTGAGAATTGAGCTGTGACGCAAATTGGTGGGTGGGCCGGTCTCTGAGTCTAATAACACTTTATGTATGTACGTGTACTATGGCATATTCTTTTGTATCAATGGCTTTTTGGCCTAGCGTACGAACACATTCTTCACCATCAAACTTTTTGAAGCCATTGGCCGTGCTTCTTGGATTTTCTTTTTTTTAACAAAATGAAAAAGATAACACCGGTTACAAAATTAATCCAAGAAAACAAATCTCTTATAGATCCTTCGAAAGAATGATAAGATACCTATTAGGTGGAGAATCAAGAAAAGTAACGCCAATATCAATATCAGATTGCTTGACCTGAATAGCAAACCAGTATGCGCTTCTTACAAATTTACCCCACGGGCTTTGCTTCTTATAAATTTTTAAGAATTGGAGAAAGGTGCAGAAGAGCATTGATTGTCTCCGAGTCGAATCGGTCACAACATTACATGCACTATGCTTGAGAAGCGCAAAAACATGTTCTTTATATATATATATATATATTGGTTAGTTCACGAAGTATTTTAGAAGGGTCTTAATTGTGAGAAGATGCCTTTAAGTCATTTATTCCTAAATTAATTCTCGCTCACATCAGGTCAACTCGTAAGAAATAAAATACTGATCAAATATATTTCTTTATTATCAAGACTTAAACTCGATACCTTT
>JANTPM010000002.1:24483076-24494036 GCA_025434745.1 Erythroxylum divaricatum | reverse complement strand
GAAATATGCTTTCCGTCACTAATTTCCAACGGTTTATTTTTCGTCGGAAATAAATTACCGACGGCTATATTGTTCCGTCGCTAATGTCCGTCGATAATTTTGCCGAGACAAATTCCCTCCAAATTTAGCGACGCATATTAGTACCGTCGCTAAATCACTCAATTTTAGCGACGGAAAGCATATTTTCGTCGCTAATTGCCTACAAAAGTATTTCCGTTGCTAATTTTCCGTCGCTAATTTACATTTTTCTTGTAGTGATCACTTTTTTAAAATATAAAATAACAATGTACAGAAATATGGACTCATAATATCTGGATTACTTGGAGAGACTTCCAACAACAATTGAACAAATAAAAGCAAATCTTGAACAGTTTCATGTCAAAAGTTAGCAAATATTCTTCCGTGTGAAAGCTAACTAAGCTTAACATTTGAATTAGCACCTTATTAGTCACGCATTAACAGAACGTGAGTTCCATTTCTATGATAAGACAATTTGTTTTACTTGTTAATCTCAACCTCAACCTTCCCTAACTAGAGGCGTCATTTCACCCTACTAAAGGTTATAAATTAGTAGTTTCCGTCTACTAAGAAAATTCCACTTCGCGAATATATAATCCATAAGTTATATATAAATGATTGCAACAAATGCTTCCCACATGGAAGCGTTAAACAATTCTATCTTGTAGGGACTTGGGGTGGAAGTGGTGGTGGGCTCTTGTTTTATGTTTTTCAAAATGCAATTTGGGAAACATTTTTGTATGTTACAATGTCTTTTCTTCTTTTTTTTTTTTAATTTTTATTCTTTCAGAAGGAGGGTGCAATATTAGTGTATAATTGTTTCAAAGAAAAATTGTTACTGAGGGCCATTTGGAAAGTGTCCACTTGATCTACACCTTCATTGTTTGACGGAATTTGGAAAGTTGACTTTCCAATTGGGTCTCTCAAAATGATCACAACCGTAACAAGTATTTCTCAAAAGAAGGCTCTTGTTTCTTTGAGATGATTCTAAAATAGAACCCTTTACACGTTCATGTTGTCCCTCGTTCGAATCGAATCATCAGTAACCTATAAAGCCAGAGTTGAAACACTATATCGTAGGCAGCCTTTATTAAACTAATTCAGATGCCGATCTTCAGTTCTTTGAATGGCCTCTTCCTCCAGTTGGTTCACTTGTCAAAGTTAATATATAAAATATGTTACAGAAAAGCTATATGTTTCTTCAATGTATTCTTTTCTTATAAAAGATTGATGTAAAGATAGAAAATTGATATTTCCCACAATAACAAATAACAATTGATATTTGCATTAATACTAAAACAACAAATAAGAGTATATGTTAATTATAAATTATAGTTTACGAGCTCATTTTAATATTGGGTCATATATAGACTTACAAAGCTCCTAATATCTGCCAACAACAGGATTAAATAGCTATGGAGTTCATATTAATTAAGGGTAATAATTTTTTAGGTAATAGGGAAGACATTAATCCCTGATACATAAAATAAAATTAAGAGTTCAGATTAGCAAGAAAATTGGAAAATAAAGGGAAAAAAAAGAGATAGGTCAACGCACTCCGACGCTGAATAAAAATGACATCATTGTCCACGTCAGCAAGCAGATTCTTAGGTTGTTCTTTTGATTTCTTCTCCTCTCCCACTTGTCCTGGGCTTCGACTGCTCGGTAAGTACTGCTCCATACCAACACACACATACATACATAAATAAGCTTCCCTCTTCCTCTTTTTTCCATACATAGTGTTTGCGTCTCTCTTCTTCTTATATTAGAGCACAACACAATTCCTTCAACGACTACAAACGCCCCTATGTACGATCACACTTTCACCGCATTTCCACGCGCCGACTGCTACCTGCTCGGCCACCTCTCCCCGCCGTCTCCCGACGTTACACCTCCACCACCGCATGCCTTCTCGTCGGCCCCGTTGTCACTACTCCCACCTGCCCATTTGATCATTCCTGACCAACTTTCTGGCATGGAGCTGGTGGGTGGTGGTGGTCAGAGTAGCACTACTACTAGTGGTTGCAGTAGCTATGGCTCTCCAAGTTCGCTCGGGAGTTGCGGGACGACTCAAGGTTCGAGCTGCTTGATTCAGAGGAGCATTAGTAGCCATTCCCTTCACAAGAATGGTTACCATTCCCATTTCACGTCTCCCCATGAGTTTTTGGATATGGAGAGTAGTTCTGTTAGGAGGGTGTTTAGTACTGGTGATTTGCAGGTTAATCAATTGTTTTCGTATGTGTTTTATCTTAAACTTCTAAAGTATTCTTCCAACGACAATCCATACTTGGGAATTATATGTAACAATCTAATGATATTATTCAATTATTAATTTTCACTACAGCTCATAAATTCTAACAGTCCCTCTGGGGTGTGATTTGTTTGCAGTATAATCAGAGGTCAGAGAGCCCATTGTCGAGTGAGAGCAGTGTGATTATAGAGAGTATGAGCAGGGCATGCAAGTACAGTCCGGAGGAGAAGAAAGAGAGGATTGAGAGGTACAGAAGCAAGAGAAACCAAAGGAACTTCACCAAGAAGATTAAGGTCTTTCAATTCTCTAAATTTAAGCAAAGATAAATCATATTTTTAATTGATAATCACTCCAATTATCATGAACAGCAGCCGTATATGTTAGTGTATGTGCATACTTTATTGCATTTATGTACATATACAAGTTCTAGCATGACTTTTACAAGTGGCTTTTTGCTCATGCTCACTCAGCTGCAAATACTTTATGTCAAATCCAACTTTCGCTCACACTACCATAGGATTAGAAATTGAAATAGTTGCTTGAATTTATTGAAGTGCTCATATGAAGCCACATAACATAGGAACAAATGTCATTATTTTGTGTTTCCAAAGAAAAAATTGTATATAAAAAGTAATAACAGTCAAACTTGGACACCATTCTTACCGCTTGATTTGATTGCCTCAAAACGTGTATTTTCATGTTTAATGGGAAAATGGATCATCATTCAAAGCATCTTTTTTTAAATATTGGAGGATTTTATAAAGATTTTAGGAATTGTTTCATGGCACTTAGGAAAAAAAAGAAGAAGAAAAAGAATAAAGGGGGTTGTATTTCGCCTTCCCCTTTGTTGTTTCTCCTTACTGTATAATTTTTTCCTTTTCTTTTCTTGAAACAATCATGATAAGAAAGCTTCTTGTACTATAACTTCTATATATGAAAAGTTTGACCCATGTACATGAAACTGCTAAAGTAGTAATTAATGATAGGTTCAAGTATATAATAGATATAATCATGCGCATGCAGTTTAAAGCATATGCTCTAATAAAGCATGTAAAGCATATATCTCGGTTTAATCTTCCCAAGCATTTGCCTAACCAATGACTTGAAAACTCAGTACGCCTGCAGAAAAACGTTGGCAGACAGCAGGCCACGCATCAGAGGAAGGTTTGCGAGGAATGATGAGATTGAAAAAAATCCTCAGCTTCTCCAGTGGAACAATATTCCATGCCGGGAAGAAGAAGAAGAGGACGATGATGATACTTGGATCAATTTTCTTGAAGCATTCTCCGCAAATTCCTTTGCTTAATCGTGAAAAGAGAAGCTCTCTACTCTGTTTCAGGAGACCCTTCTTAGAAATAATCACAGTGTGGTAAAGATTCTAGCTAGCTGCTAGGTGGCGTCTGTTATTGTTAGTGTGATGCAATTTAAACTTCAAATAGGTGATATGTAAATATAGTTGATTGATTATTGTGGCAGCTTCTTTTTAATTAATGCCAAGATCTTAACAAGTTTTGGTGGATCCTTAGATTCCCATTAATTTGCCACAAATGTGTACAAACTATCTTTGGCAGTAAAGCCGTCTCCTAACTCTTACGAGATTTAGTATCAATATGAAGCCGTTAAATTCATCTCGAGTTCTTTGGTTCTGTTCTGCTTCTGCATCATATATTTTATTCTTTGGCCCCATTTTAGATTTATGCTTTGTAT
Organism: Erythroxylum divaricatum; assembly: GCA_025434745.1. Lineage (NCBI taxonomy): Eukaryota > Viridiplantae > Streptophyta > Magnoliopsida > Malpighiales > Erythroxylaceae > Erythroxylum > Erythroxylum divaricatum. The sequence continues at coordinate 24,490,060 of JANTPM010000002.1, read as the reverse complement.
TTTAAAATTTTCTATCCCTAAAATGGAGATTGATTTGTAAAAATATGTATCGAAGAAATATTTTAATTAACTCATAATTTCAAGTTAACTAAACCCATTCTAATCAAATAATAATTAAGACTTTTAATATAAACTAAGAAATATTTTAAAGTCCTACTGAGAATTTATATTAGTGACATCCAAAATGTTCAGGAAAAATTCGCTCACTGTTTGAACCACTTATTGAAAAAGTTAAATAGTGTAAGATCGATTGTTGGATTCCAATATCAAATAAGCGGCAGGATAAAATGAACGATCGAGTAATTATCAATACAAAGAAAGATAATCAATGGTTGTTGGTAACAATGAACATTGACTTAATTAAGATCAAAATCAATGTATTACGCTTCAGTTGGAGTTGATAGAAGCAATATTAGGGTGCCCTTTTTTCTTTCTTGAGCCTTTTTGGGTCTATAGCACTTGGAATAGCTCTCAGTGAACTTGAAACGAGCATCAAGCCGAAGCGTAAAAACCGCAAAGTGGTGTGCAATCGTACTTGGGCGTGGTGGAAGTGTCAAAAACTTGGCAAGTTTCGCGGTCTTATCTGGGGCCTGGGCACTTGGTACAGATGTTGTGTTATGCTATGGACTTATGGCAGTTGCTTTCCACAGAGACGAAACTGAAAAGGGTCTGTAGATTTGACAGCCACAAGCCTGACAATTAGTTTGGTAAGGGTCAAACATTTGTGCGTCTTATAAGTGAGGCCGACGTCCCTTCATCACTTATCATGTACTTTTTTTAGAGTATAGATCTTCTGTTCAATATTATAATATCTTATTATGTCTAATAAATTTTAATTATTTATTTATTTGGGTTGGTCTCGCGTGAGTTCCACAAAATAAATAGCTGAAATTTCATAAGACAGAATAAGATAAGGTAATATTGGACAGAAGATCTTGTTCCTTATTATTGGAACCTCCATTTTGTTTTTATCGAAGTTTCTTCTGAATGGTAATTATTTATTTAAAATTAAATGATAAATATTATCTAATCAATTAGTTCTGAACAATAATACTAAACATAACTTTTTAATTTAATTTTTTCTTAAAAATGTTTAAATTTCTTTACGACTAGAGTTTCTATCCAAATTTGATACTCCATGTTATAATATATCAAAATATAATACACAAAACATGGTGACTTGCATCATTCTTGGTTAATGGAAAAACTCAAACATGCATTATAGATAAGAAAAGAAAAACAAATGCCAACTTACTTACGTCTCATAAGATTACTTCGGACATAAGATAAGCATATGAGGATGCTTGTGCCAGCGTGTCCTGAAATGCTCTTCTGCTGATTCTGTGAAGAATTATTGGAGTGTAGACACCAACATTTACACAAATCAATTCAAGTACTCCCAATTTCTATTTCAGATTTATTGGCTGCTTGGCCGTCTTATATGTCTAAATATAATAAAATCCTAAATTTGCTCTTATATATTTAATAATTACCCGGTCTTATCACAGGCTAACTTATAGATTACCCTACCACCAAAGACGGAGTTATATTGGGACTTGGGGGTCACTGAGCCCCTCAAGATTTTTTAAAAAATTTATTTTTAATATATATATATATATATAACGGAGTTATTTAAGGGAAAATTATACACTGGGCCCCCTAAAATTTAAAAAAATTAATATTTGGACCCTCCTATATTAAATTTCTGGCTCCGTCACTGGTTGTGGGTCTCTCTTCTTCTTAGGTCTTTACTTAATGTCCTTGTCCTATCTGCTTTGGTTGTCTGCTGTTGGTTTAATTTCTCTCCTCTCCATTTAACGCATGGCTCTCCTCACTCATGTTTGTCTCCTTTTCTTTTTAGCCAACAGCCCCCATTTGTTTTATTTTGTCCAGCACCACTTTGTACACAGCCCACCTATTTTCTTGCAACTTCAGCTATCCCCTCTCCCTCTCTTTCACGTGATTTTTGTGTTATTTCTGTTTGTCTTAAAACCAGCCCATGCCTCCTTTCTTCTAGCTGCTAACGTGTCTTAAGTTGCTTAGTGTCTAGAGTCTTTGTGTAATACACAATGAAAATAGTGTAAGTGCTGAAGCTTCTGGTGAGTGGGGAGTCTTTTTCAGTGGAGTTGGTGAGTATGAGTGTAGCGTGGTCCCTTGTGTTGGTGTCCCACTTGAAGTTACATTAGTGCTCTCTTCCCAAAAGTTGCGTGAATATTTGCTAGAGTCTCCAATTGTAGCTGATTTGTCTTTTTATTCACCTGCAAAGGCAACTTCTTAATCTCCAATTTAAGGCCAAATTTTATGCTTTTATGAAAAAAATAGAAAATAAAATAAATAACAAACCCAATGAAAATAAATAAATTAACCTAAAAATTCTATTAAAATGAATGCATGAATATGTAAAATAAATGCAAATATGACCTAAATACCTATATGAATTGGACTAAACATATACAAGTTGAAACAAGCTCCCAAATGCTAGTTTTTTAAGCATATAGGAATGAGCAACCACAACAATTATTTTATACAAATTGCAGAAAGAGTTTTGTCAGAGCTCTTTTAAAAATGTTTTCCTTTCTTATATAAGCTTACATTATATGACTTTATGATTATGAAAAATTGTATGTCTTTTTCTAAGATATAAAAAAAAATCATTATCATAAAATGTGCCAAAATACAGCATGTCCAAATACAAGATTTGATATTTTTTAATTTAAAATTGGTTATAGATCGACCCTGAAGGTGGGTAGCCTTAACTGACTATGTTGTTAATAGGCATTTCTCTAGTTTTAGTCCTGAGATCGACAAATTTTACAAACACACTCATTCTACTAAACCCACATGTGTCCTATTTACATAACAAACACACATAACCTGCTTATCTCACATTTATACTTTTTTACGCAAATACCTTTCCCCAAATCAATTATGGTTCCAATTACTTCGCAATAGATTCTTTATTTTGTCCTAATTAATCTACCAAATACATAGCATCTTGAATTTGTTCCAAATTGCATTGATAAAGAGGTGGTTGTGGCTTTCTTTCGGTTCCTTACATAAGACATTGTTCTTGATTACATCCATAACAAAAATGAGTTTTTACGTAGTAAGCTTTTACTCCATATATGTTTGCTCCATCTCACTCTATTTCCTTTAGGAACCAGCCATTGTTTACAAGAGCTATTATGAATTGTTCCATAATTAAAAATCTTCTCCTACTAGTGGTAACATATGTCTTTGGCTTTGAAAAAAAGGTGGTAATATTTTTCTGGTAGAAACCATATGCCCACAAGCTAGGAAAGAGGGAACTTTCCTCATCACATACAGATCATATCTAAAAAGAAAGAAAATTTTAGTATTACGTATTACCTATTTCTCCTTTTTTTTTAAAAAATGATACATATATACACACACACACACACACACACACACATAGACAACCACGGATTTTTAACCTTGAAAATAACATTTCTCCTTATCTCCTTTTCCTCGTCCAACTTAGATATGGTAAGTGTTACAAAGGGTTTCCTAGATACCAAACTTACATCAAAGTCGCATCTACTCCTTTGCACTATAATCTCACTTCGGTCTGTTTAAGCAAGACCCAACCTTCCCACGTGATCATTGGCCAACAAAACCTTATTTTCAAACACCTTATGACCCTCAAAGTGCTTGACTCTCATACTTGAGTAAGAATAGTACGAAAGTATTAAATAATAGGCAACAATAAACACATAATAGCTATAGTAAAACCAACCAATATTACTTCCTTAGATGTATACAAAGGAATTCTCTCTCTCAATATGTTTCCTTTGTCTCTATCTCTCCTCTCTTTAAGAGTAAGGTTGAAGTAAGCTATTTATATGCATCTCTGGTTATTCAATTCCGAATCCTAATTGAACTTAACTAACCAGATTACATCTTATCTTAATCAGATTACATCACATTACCCAATAAGATGACATCCTCATCCAAATAAGACTCTATCTGATATGATTTAGCTACATCACAACTCACAAGATAAAATATTATATTTAATTATGAATGATACATCCATCCATGAAGAACTTCATTATCTTCAGAAGATTCTCCCACATAATCTTTATCTTTTAAAGATAATGTATATCTATTATGGATTTTACCTACCACATCATCCAAGATGTCTCCTGATCTTTATCCATTGATCATGGGTCATTCAAGCCCAAAGCCTTTCATAACATACTAGCCTGGTCTAATGCTTTTCTATGTTAAATCCATTAGTTATGGTCTGTCTATTTGAGCACTCATTTAGTCTATATTGCTCTCATATGTCTCCCTCATGTATTTGATTCAACTAACCTTTAACCCAAGGTCTATCTTAAGCCATCTTTTGTTCTCACAATTGAATCATGTATCTCGTCAAAAATTTCTGCCAATGTGCACCAATACATGCCAACTCATTGACAATGCTCGTTTTCCATGCCTAATCATAAGTCTTTGGCTTATTTCATCATCCCAAGTGTCAAACATTGATCAAGACTCATCAATGCCTGCATAATTCTACTATTAGGACTTAAGATCAAACTAGGTAAGACATGCTTACTTGACTTGATGTCATGCTATAGTATATTTAGATGTATAAGTGTGAGAAAAAAAAAGGGAAAGGGAAGGAATGTGGCTATGTCAAAACATTACGCCTAGTTATTAGTTTTATGAATATTACACATTGAATTTGTTTTTTAAAAAAATAAATTACTCTTTTATATATCAAACACTAGACACTTTCATTAAACTCTAACTGGCGTGTAAATGCACAAATATAATGTGTGTTATGGAATTTTCTCTAAACTAGTGATGGTGCAATTTGTATTAAAAATATGAGATAACAAACCAAATAGAAATTTCTAAAAGCAAAACAAATAGAAACTGCTAAATTAGCTTCAGTAAAAGTTAAAGCAAACCAAATAGCAACCTTCAATAAAAGTTAAACCAACGAAATAGAAACCTCGAGTAAAAGTTAAAGGAAACTAAATAGAAACTTCTAAATTAGGTTTGGTAAAAGTGAAGGAGCTCTATTATTATTATTATTAAAGAACTTAAGACTAATGAGGGGCATACACTTGCAGTAGGTAATTACTAAGGTGGGTGTTTTTTATATTATTTTTTTTATTCTATACTTTTATAGTAAATTAAACAGAAGCCATTAGATGACTGAGATCAGATGCCAAGATTCGACATTGGGTGTGTGATGAGGGATATTATCTGTTAATAATTCAATGAAACTCAATTTTTTTAAAATATGATTCCTTCATGATTGAGTTTGATTAGTAATAAGCAAATGTCATACCTTTACTATGTGAACACTTGTACTATCATTACTAGGTCTAAGAATTATTAATTTTTATGTAATGCCCCATATTAACTATTTGAGAATTATATGTTTTCAAAGCAATTAAAAGTTTTTTTTTCAAATTTCGCCATTTACCATCCCCATATTCAATAGAAAAGGAGTAACTTTCTAGAGAATAATTAATTACAACTTCCCAATAAATAAGATGCTAAAGTCTTTAAACTCGTACCCTTTCCCATCAAATCACCAAATAACTATTTTCAACATTGGAGAAAAGTTTTGTTAAATACACACACACACACACACACACACACATATAACTAATCAAAATAACTACATTCAGTGTTAAACCTAAGCATTTAAAAACAAAAACACTTTGGGATAAAAAGATATCCTTTGTGACATTAAGCATTTAAAAACAAAAACACTTTGGGATAAAAAGATATCCTTTGTGACATAAGGTGGGCATAAATGTTAGTTGCTTTGTTTGGTCATAGTCTTACGTAGGTCGCCCCTTTTCTTGACTAAATAATCAAAGAAACAATGTAATATAATTGTAATGGAAGGAAGGGGTGATTTCTTATTTTAATGTATTCTTCACCTTGAAGATCAAATTTTTTCTTAGTCCTTTGATTTACTCTAATTGGTTCATATATATTATGATAGAATTTATTAAAGACATGTTATTATTAAAGTGGACGTGTTAATTGTTTCTTTATTATTATAATCAATCTGTGAACTAATATTTTTAGCCTTTTAAAATAAGTCCAAATAATTTTTCAATAACTTACTGTGGTTTAGGAAATGTGTAGCCAAAAAGTGGCTTGGCCCTAATTCCTATAAGCTTTTATTATTTATTCATTCATCTAGTTTCTAAGAGGTGAATGAATTATTGAAACCATCCAAGTCCAAACTCCAAAGCAAGTTGTTTTCTTTTTTGTTCAAAACTAAGCATACAAATAATATGTTCAATGTAAAATAATGATGAATTCAATAAATCCTTATGAAATATTGGAACAAATGGGAAATTACTGAAAGAAATAATAGGAACAAGTCATTTTCAACTTCATGACAAGGAAAGACCAAGGTCATTGCAAATTCTCTCTCACTCTTGCATTGGGATGGGCAATAAGAGAAAGTCACAAATACTCATTTCTCTTCTCTTCTTTCCAACAAAGACCTTTCAATAATTCAACTCAAAAAGGAAAAGTCCAATTTCAACCTTCGCTCTCTCTTACTGTTTTTTCAACTTTGTATACCACAAGATTTAGCTTGAATATAGCATTTTAAAACATTTATCCTTGTTTTAAGTTTGTGTCATTAGATGTAATTTGTAAGACCCATTTGTGGAACTAGGTATATTTCGTTTTGGGATGGGTTTTGCTGACTATATGGCCATTTTCTCATCTTTGAGATAGCAGATGTCACTAGGCGTCTTTGGTGCTTATTGATTTGAGCAATTTTGAGCTTATCTAAACCTTGACATCTATTTCTACCAAACTTATCTCTTCGTTTTATTGTCAATTATTGCTCTTTCAAAAGAAGAATGTTATGTATAAAAATGTTACGGCCATTATATAGTTGTATTTGCATGTGTGAGTAGTATAACAATATTTTAATCTTTTTGTTAGTAACATATGAATATGAACTAGTTT
>JANTPM010000002.1:24464530-24480068 GCA_025434745.1 Erythroxylum divaricatum | reverse complement strand
AAGTCAAAGATTTGTAGTACAAATTTGACTCTAGTTAAATTCCTCTTTTGAGGTGAGAGTTGGAGAGTTTGTCTTGTATATTTCTTTGTGAATGTGTTGGTGTATTAGGGGATTGGGTGAGAGGAAAAATTGTGTGATTGTAAGAATTTTTCACATAGTGGATTTTCTTCTCGGTACCTGTGGTTTTTCTCCGGTTTGGGAGTTTCCACGTAAATTCTCTTGTATTATTATTTTCTGATATTTTTGTCTATTAAATATCCTTGGGTGTGGGTTTGGAAGGTCTAAATTTCCAACAGCAAGGGCAGTTGAAGCCCTATCAAGGTTGTTGAGAGTGGGGACACTATGAGGGAAGACGGACCTAATTGCAAGTTCGTTCAATCTGTCAATTCATACAAAAAATTATGTGAAATGATAGAAACAGGGGCTATTACAGCATTGGTAGGGGCTTTGAGAAATGAAGGTGTTGCAGAGTAAGCAGCTGGTTCTTTAGCGGTAACCAATTGGTGTTGAAGAAGTAAGGAGGGAAGTTGTTAGCCCTTTATACATAAAAGCATTTCACGGCTAGCTAGAAACAAACCTTAGATCGAAGGTTAGCTGGACCACATACATGACAGGGGCATGCAAGAGTTACAAGACAACTTAGCAAGATAGATCAAGCCTAGTGCTAGTTTTGGTAGAGTTTTGTACTATGTATGAGTTGATTTGGCTAAGGCTAAGTTCTTAATAGACTAAGGACTTAGCGTATGCTCAAATAAATGGACTATAGCTAATGGACTTGACATGAGTAAGTATTTGGATCATACTGATGTGCTATGACAGACCTTGAGCTTGGGTGACTCATCATCAATAGATATAGATCATAGGAAAATTTTAGATGATGTGGTAGATAAGATTACAGCGATAGACATCAGTTCTAAAAATAAAGACCATAACGGAGGGTTATCTGAAGATAGTATACATCTTCGTAAATATAGATGGATCATTCCTAGATAAATGTTATCTTTTATCTTGTTAGTTAAGATGTAGCTAAATCTTATTAGACAAAGCCCTATTTAGATAGAGATATCACCTAATTGGATAATGTGATGTAATCTGTTAAAGATAAGATATGATCTACATAGCTGAGTTCTATTAAGATTCTAACTTGGCCATCAAGCCTGAGATATTTATTAATAGCTCATTTGAGCCTTGCTCCTCACATAAAGATTAAGAGAGCTTTTTTTTGTATTCTTTAAGGAAAGTAATAAAGGTTAGCATTTGTGGCATCTCTTTCGTGCTTCAATTGTTGCCAATAATATTCTAGTGCTTTCATAGTTTACAAGAGAGTTAAACACTGAGCAGATCGTGAGATATTCAAGAAAAAAGTTTTGTTAGTCAACGATCACGTGAGAAGATTGAATCTTACTTTAACGGACATAAGTGAAATTGTCGTGAAAAGGAATATATGCAACTTGCAATAAAAGTCTAGTGTCTAAGAATATCTTTTTAATAGAAGCTATGGTTGTGGGTGGCTTAATACGAATGATGTCATGTGGGACACCCAAGAGGGAAAGAGCATGTTGTTACTACATTGGCACATAGGATTATCAGAGCACTAGCATTGGTTGGTTTGCTTCCAACTTTACTGTTCATAGGTAGAAAGCGACGCAAGAAGTAAGGTAGCATCACCTACTAGGGAGTTTCAGAGATGTGAGAATTATGCCTTACACTTTGGTAGACTGCTTGTGGGATATGCATATGTTGGAAACTCTGCTCCTAATAAGGAGTCAAGCTTCGTGAGGAATGTCTCAATATCTATGTCCATTTCAGTGCTAGTTTTATAATGGTACTAACCAACCCTGTTAGATTTATACTTCTTAGAGGGATCTCCTGTTTTAGGTTATACTTGTACCTTACAAATTCTTTCATTGAATAGATCACGAAAAGGATAAAATTTTAAGTAGCAAGCGAATCAATCTTTAGCTCTCTTTAAAATTCCTAGAAGCATTGCTGGTTGTTGTGAGAACAAGCAATTGGAATTTTTAAAAAATTTATTTAATTCAAAGGCAAAAGAACAACAGCAAGGAGACCAAAAAAAGGGCCATGAACCTTGCAAATTTGGTTACTTGTGTGTCAAAAAGAAAGAGACCCTTAGGGTACAATTCGATTCGTCTTCAAGTTTCTGAATGTTTTGGCTTAGGGATTTAGTTATTAGGTATGAGGATATCAAAGTCACTGACAGTCCATTCAGCAACTTGGTTAGGATCTTTGAAAATTTCGGTCCCCAAATCAATAGACATCCATCGTCTCCGTGCTGGAGGAGTTCCTGGATCCTACAAAAGAAAATCAGTTAAAGCTACCAAATTGCATGATTCTTTAAACCCTACCACCACTAGCTCAAGCCACACAGCTCTCCTTTCCCATGTCATTCAACAACTCAGTAGCAAGTCCCTTTATAAAACAAAAGCAACTTTAAATTTCCCATCTTTTGTGTATATTTCATTTCTTTGAGCAAATATCAACTAGTATGAAAACAAACCTGGTAGAAGTAAAGTGAATGTGACAACTTTCCAACATCAAGTTCCCATGTCCTTGGATCACCAACCCAGCCCTCACCTTGCCTTGTAGGGTATCCATACTCACCCCAAACTGGATGAGGCAAAATCTGCAGTATCTCCTGGGGCTGAGGATTGCTATATGGATCACATAAACTATAAGGAAACTCCAAAAATTCTGCATTTCCTGGAGAGCAATAAAAATGGTAGGCTGCATACGGGAAGAGACCAGTCTCATTGCGATGGATCCTCGTTCCGTTGCCAAATGTATGGTAAGGAGGACAGGCGTTGAGGTTGTTGGGATGACACCATGAAGTTGTATTGACGTTTATGATCATTTCACTGTATCTTGTAACGTCTGAAGTGACATTGCCATCACAAGGTTGTCCATCGTTCTTCCAGCAGCTTCCCATGTCCATTAGATAGAACTGGCTGTTTGGACCCCCGCCTTTGAGTACGTTCAAACTGAACCTTACTTTAAAGTTGGGCGATTCTGGTATCTGCATGATTCTCCATTTGTTAAGTATAGTAACTATCTTTTAATATTTGTTCTTCTAATTGTTTCGGTTGCAAGGGGAAAAGGCTTAATCTGATCGATTAGCTGATTTGCAATTTTTTTTCTCGTGAATCAATACTTCTAATATTTGAACTATAGGATTGACTCGAATATGTTGCAAAAGGAGAATATTTACTCACGATTTTGGACATTCCTCTTGTTGGATAGTGGTATCCACCTGAGACTCCATGCGTGGCATCAGATCTCAAGTAAAGCATCAACCATGGATACTTTGTTGAAGTCCTCAAGACATTGTGGAAAACCCAACTTCCTTGCCCGACTTCCTTCTCCCAAGTCACTGAGTGGTAAGAGATGTTATCTAGCAGTCCTTTTCTCATATCAACATCCAAGTCCCAGGAACCATAAAACCTTCCTTTGAGTGTACTCCTATTAGGTCCTTGTAATGTGGTGTAGTCATGATAAATGAATGGTTGATTCATGCAACCTCGTCCAAAGCAAGGGAACCCAGTATCAGGACCGAAAGGCCCCACTCTCTGCCCATTTTTGGGACACTTGGCTGCAAATGTGTCCATGTTGCCACTCTTGAGCATGATCATCCAAAATTGCCATGGATTTGGGGTGTCGTCAACTTGACACTTGGAGCCTAAATAGAGTTCCTTCTCTGCAGCATAAAGGTTTTCATCCAAAAGGGACTTGGGTTGCAATCCAGGGAAAGGGTCTCCAACACCTAGCTTGTTGTCTTCTTCTGTAACTCTGTGGACCACTATGTATGGCAACATATTGCAGAGGGAGCAATTCATTTCTGTGAGTAAAAAAACCGTGGAAAGAAGTTACTTTGTTTGTTAGTTCCGGAGTCTGGACTTCGAAGACAAACTAGAAATAACAATTGTATGTTCACAATGTACATTGGATTAGACAAGTCAGTCGAATTGACCATGCTGAATTCAAGAACATTGGCTTATACAAGTCTGTCGAATTGACTATGCTGAATTCAAGTTGCTGCATTTTGATCAAATCAATAATAAGGCACTTTGTTCTTTGCCAGAAACCAAACCTTTTTTCTTTGGAGAAGCCTTGAATAGATCAAAACAATCTGCAAATCTAGGGCTGCCCATGTGAGGAACTTCGTCTCCAGCCTCATTGCACTGGTTCCATGACTCTATAGCCAATCTTAGACCATCTCTTCTCATTCCTGGATCGCCCACTGCTGATACATACTCACTTCCAGCGGTAACACAGAATCCTACAGATGAGAAAACCAGAACAACGAGAAAACAATTTGGTTTCCTTTGTCGAGCCATGACCGACTAAAAATGCCAGGCTGATTTCAGATATAAAGCATGCTTTACTTTTTGAGGATTAGTAGTTGAACGCAAATGTGAAATTTTTGACCGATTATCAATTTGCTCACTTTCTTATTGCATTGAACATACTCTTCCTTGTAGTCCTTTCAAAGTTAATGTTCTGATGGTCCTTTTTGGAGGTTCAATAATTAAATGATAACGTTATTTTTATCCAACTATGGTTTGGTGGGTACTCATTCTGTTTCCATAGAAGCCTACTTATGCCTTTCTTAGACCAACTTTCTTACCAGAAAAGAAAAGAACATTTCGATATGCTTTTCCCATATTCACATGTCCTTGTTCACTTGTTCACAAATAACTAAACCATTTGATGAGAAAGAATTCAAAGTAAATCCTGTTCCCGTTAAAAGAAACTAAAGTACACAAGACTGACCAACCAAAAGAAAGCAATTGTCCTTGTGAACTCAACATTCAACAGTTTGCACATAGCCAGAAAATAAGAACCAAGGTACAGCTGCTGCACTATTTAAAACAAACACGCACATAGAATCTATGCTAAATTTGTCTGAGACAATGATAAATATAATTGAATTTTTAATAATGTGCTCATTATCTTCTACTTGCATTTGCAGAAACAGTAACTACCTTGGTCTCTCCACAAGCAAACCCTTTCGTTGTGCCAACTCTCTGATGAAGATGTGGATTCTTTGCATTCCTTTGAAACAAAGTAATGCCTCCATCACTCCTTAAGTAAGGCCAAAGTTTCTTGACCATTGTCCTTCTGGTCCAACAATCATGTGTTTTTTCTCAACTTTGTAAGAGCTAAACTCATTGTACAATGTAAATCATATTTCATTTTTACCTTACTCTCCATGCACTGTGCTGGTCTTTGACTTTAAGGGAAGGTCATGTAATCTAGAAACCAAAAATAAAGCAAAAGACAAAAGAAGGCAATGATGTGATTTTGCAAACAAAAGGAAGTAAAGAGTTTCTCCTCAAACATCTAAACCCAAGACCAAAAGAAAAACTAGCAGTCCCAATCGTTCAAAATCTATCTTCATTTCAGAGCCAAGAACAGCTCATTCAGGTCATTACTCAGGGTGGACTGCCAGTGCAATTACACTGGTAATGTTTAGGAGATCATAACAAGAAAGAGTGAAGTCAATGAATTTCAGTGCACAAAGGTCTCCGTTTTGTAAGACTTCCTTTGCTTGGATTGAAGGAAAGCAAGGGAAAAGAAAGGAAGAGATTTGCATTTCTCTTGATTTCCATTATTTGGACAAAAATAAGACAAGAAAAAAGGAAAGAATGGAGGAGAATATACGAGAAATTTGGTCCAAATATATTTCCCACCAAATTGTTGGGAAAGGAGGAGAAATGAAAGATAAGGAGGGAAAATGACATTCTCAACCACAATTTACTTCCATAATAAAATAATAATCAAAGGCATAAAGGTTTTAAAAATTTTTCTTCCATTCAATTCCCTCCTTTGGTAAATTAGGGAAACAAATAAGAGAAAGAAAATCACATTTCTCCCCTATTCTTTTCTCCTCATTTCTCCTCAATATTTCTTTTCCTTTCTCATGTATAACTAAGGATCCAAACAAAGGCTTAGGAAAGAAATACCAATCGTACAAAGTCTTTCTTTTATATTTTTTATAAAGAAGTTATTTCCGTGACTCAAAAAATCGACAAAATGAAAATGATAATATTAACGGAGTTAAGGTGCTCCTTCACCCAGAGGATCCAAATGGTCCCATGCACAAAATAAAACAGGTAAAGTGGTCACAAGACTCAAGCGGGTCTTTCCTTTGAAACCAAAAAGAAAACTGGCTCAAAGTGAGTGAGAAAACTCACGTCCCTATTATCCGCCTAACTGTCCCCTAACTGCTTCTCTGCTAGTCCCATTATCACACCTCCAATTTCATATAATCTTTCTTTTTTCCAGAACCTCTATCTATCACAATTCAAGTCCCACAAACACACAACAAACGGATCATACACATTGGTTGCAGAACAAGGATGAAGTTGGGGAGAAAGAAACCTACTTTACCATCTTCTTCCCGACCTTCTTTGATGTCTCATGTACTTCCCGCAACTTGGCTGACGAAATTCAAACAAATTAGCTTGAACCCAGTAGAGAGATATGCAAAAGCAAAGCGAAAAGGCAAGTGGAAACCTGAGACACTGAGCTCACCACAATTGGCTGATGGAGGCAGGTTCTATGGAGGTGACGGTGAAGATTTCTGGAGACTATCTTTCGGGGAGGATGGTTTTGATGGCCAAAAGAGTAGAAGCGTCTTAAATTCAGTTAGACAAAATTCAGATGACGACTCTGGTTTTGCAGCATCTAGTTGCCAGACGGTTAGATCACATGATGCAAGTGAGTATTATAAGGAGTTCACGAATAGTGTTTCTGGTTTAAGGAAAATAAGAGGCTTGACGAGGGAAGTAGAGATTTTTCGAGAGATGGAAACAGATACAAGAGGAAAGTTGGTAGAAATTAGAACACCAAGACTCATACTTGAAGTAGATAGGAAACATGGGAAAGCACGCAAAAAGGCTTTTGAAGAGAGGCAATTGGAAATTGATGAAGAGAAAGTATACGAATCAGAATGCTTATCAACGGAATCAACTGCAAAAAATGGTGATGGAAAGGGGCTGACAAGGACAAGTAGGATGATTGAGAGGAAGGATGGTATTTTGCCAGCTAATAATTCTTCAAGAGAAAATTGCTATGTCTCTTCAAAAGAATTATACACCAGAGAAATTGAAGGAGACTCTATGTATGCTGCTGGAAAGGAAAGTGACGGACTTTCTATGGAAAGTTTGAGTTGCGAATGGCAAAAGTTGAAGAAGATGAACATAGAAGAATTGAAGTCAAGGAGTAAGGGGCAGAGAAAATCCGTGTACATAAGCAGGGAAATACAGAGAAACAGGCCAAAACAGAGCAGCAAATTCAGAGTTTACTCCCCAAGAACTTCAGAAATATGCAAAGTGAAAGCTCTTGAAGATAAGAAAAAGGCCAAGTCGAGAACAAAGAAAGAAAAATCATCAATGGGACTGGAGAGTTTTGCAGTTGTAACATTGTCGTCGGATCCATATAAGGACTTCAGGGATTCAATGATAGAGATGATTCAAGAGAAGGGAATTAGCAGGTCTGAGGAGCTCGAAGAGCTCTTAGCGTGCTATCTGACGCTGAACTCTGATGAGTATCATAACCTCATTATCAAGGTGTTCAGGCATGTGTGGTTTGAACTGAAAAAGGCTTTTTGGGACTCTGAATTGGAGACTGAAGTCACTGAACACTTCTTATCCTGACCGTTCAACGCAAAAACTTGTAACCATTCCGCGTAAATAACCAAAACGATATGTTTCCTCTAGTATTCACACTTTTAGCATTCATCTTCAGTAGTGAATTATGAATATCGGCCTGAAATCTTCTGTTAATTGATTCATTTAGCAGTGAATTTATTGTTAGAATATTTAATGACCTATGTGATTTATAGGTTGAGTCCGGCGAAAAATATTCAAGACGATGATTATTGGGTATTAAATAGAGTAATCTAAAATAGATCCAAGACCTTTTCCCTCTCTTTTTGGATATGAACCAACAAGATGGTTGGTTAAAGTATAAATAAGTTTTAAAAACTTATAAAAAGTTATCTTAACCTTTGGAGAAACTGTTAAAAGTTGAAGAAGAAAAGAAAAAATAAAATTACATCAAGATTATCAAAATCTTACAAAACGATCATGTAAAACTATATAATCCATATGAAAAGAAGCTTGATGCAAGAACTATTAGTGATTTTTCCATTGGCTATTCTGAAAAATCCAAAGAGTACAGATTTTATTCTCCTAATCATAGTACGAGAATAGTTGAGTATGGTAATACGCGGTTCATTGAGAATAGTCAAATCAGTAGGAGTGGAGAATTACGAAAAGTGAATATTCATGAGAATCGAGTTGAAACTACTCCAAGACGAGTAGACACTATCACATCAGATGTGATTCCACCAATTATTATTCCTCTTGTTGCATCACGAATACGCAACATATCGAAACAACAAATCAATGTTCCAATTCGATAAGTTGAACATATTAATGACGAACCAGCTAATGGTGATCAAATTACTAATAATCAAGTAATGTCATAAGACGTAGAATTACGAAGGTTTGTAAGACAAAGAAAACCAGCTATTTCAAGTGATTATGAAATTCATTCACTTTAACATAAATGTAACTTGAATATTGATAAAGATCCAGGCTCGTTCAAACAAGCCATAACATGTAACAATTCTGAAAAAGAAGAGTTAAAATTAATGGATGACAACAATGTCTGGAAATTAGTTAAGTTGTCGGAAGGTGCAAAACAAGTGGGTTGTAAATGGGTCTTTAAGACTAAACATGACTCACAAGGCAAAATTGAAAAGTATAAAGCCAGACTTGTTGCCAAAGATTACACTTAAAATGGTAGTATTAATTATAAAAAGACCTTCTCTCCAGTTTCAAATAATGACTCCTTAAGAATTGTTACGGCACTAGTGGCTCGTTATAATTTTGAGCTTCATCAAATAGACATAAAAACCGTCTTTCTAAATGGTGACTTGGAAAAAGAAGTGTATATGGATCAACCAGAAAGTTTTTAAACCACAGGAAAGGAACGAGTAGTGTGTAAATTGAAGAAGTCAATGTATGGATTGAAGCAAGCTTCCCGACAATGGTATCTTAAGTTTAATGATATCATTACGTCTTACAATTTTATAGACAATTTCGTTGATCAGTGTATCTATATGAAGGTTAGTGAGAGCAAGTTCATTATATTAGCCCTATATATTGACGATATCATTCTTGTTACGAGTAATATGGTTTTGTTACATGATGTCAAGAATTTTCTTTCTAATAATTTTGAAATGAAAGATATGGGTGAGGCATCCTATGTAATAGGAATAGAAATATTTCGGGATAAATCGCAAGGATTGTTAGGATTCTCTTAGAAATGTTATATCGAGAAAGTATTAGAAAGACTTCAAATGAAAAAGTATTCCATAGGGATAGTTTCAATTCATAAAGGGAACAAATTTAGTCTAATACAATGTCCACAAAACGATTTGAAACGTAAAGACAGGGAGTCTATTTCTTATGCATTAGTAGTTGGGAGCTTAATGTATGTTCAAACATGCACTAGGCCAGATATCAGTTTTGCTGTTGGAATACTAGGCTGATATCAAAGCAATCCTGAAATAGATCATTGGAAAGCTGCAAAGAAAGTCCTTAGATACTTACAAGGCACCAATGACTATATGCTCACATATAGGAAATCAACCCATCTCCAAGTGATATGGATTCAGACTATGCCAGTTGTGTAAACTCACGGAAATCTACATTCGGTTATATGTTCTTATTAGTTGGAGGGGTAGTTTCGTGAAAAAGTGGAAAGCAGTCCGTTATTGCTACTTTCACTATGGAGGCTAAATTTATGGCGTACTTTGAGGCCACGATTCATAGATTGTGGTTGCGTAACTTTATCGTAGGTCTTGGTCTTGTCGACAATATTACCAGACTGTTAATAATTTTTTGTGATAATTCCATAGTCATATTCTTCTCTAAAAATGACAAATATTTAAAGGGTGTGAAACACATAGATTTGAAGTATTGGTCTGTGAAAGAAAAAGTGAAAAAACATAAAGTGTCAATTGAGCATATTGGTACCGATCTCATGATCGTGGATCCATTAACTAAAGGCTTACAACCCAAAATATTTATTGGTCATGTTAAACGGATAGGCCTTATAGATAAATCATTGTTTGCATAGTATTCTGACATGTATATATACATATCATTGTCTTGCTTGAATTGTTATGACACTTGTTAATTCAATTACAGTCATATCTTTTTGCTCACTTACTTGTTATCTATATTATATTATATACATTAATTATTATTTGTAAGATAACAATTACAGAATTACCTACTTAAAGTTTTATGAGTTGAGTAGATTCTGTGATACATGGAAGGAATCATATTGTATAACTTGTGACCGCTATGATTCTATCATCTTAATTCACTTAAGGATGACTTGATCGATTCAATGTATTGTGTGAACTTAAAATTTTATTATTGAATCACCAAGTCATAACATGGGTGATGTGGGAGATTATTAAAATATTTAATGACCCACGTGACTTATAATTTGAATCCCATAAAAATTATCCAAGATTATAGTTATTAGGTATTAAATAAAGAGATCTCAAATGGGTTCAAGACTCTTTCCCTCTCTCTTTTAATATAAACCAATATGATGTTTGATTAAAGTATAAATAAGTTTTAGGAACTTATGAAAGGTTATTTTTATCATTGGAGAAATTGCTAAAAGTTGAAGAAGAAGAGAGGAAATAAACTTGTATCAAGAACATCAAAATCTTACAAAACTGTCATGGATACTGGTGTGTTATAAATCGATCCATAAATGTTTAACATTTACAGTGCAAAGATTAATAAGAACATAAGATTTGAATTCAATATCAACAAGTTCAATTTTAACATTATCCACTTTGAGCAACGGTTCAAAGTTAATAACTATGGTTCCAATTACTTTAGTTACATTTCTTTTTCCCCAAAGTCATTTGGAGCTTTAGTTAGTATAATTGGAGTTGATAGTTATAGACAGTATTAATTTACACTTAATTTAATATTTCAAGCTGCTTCTCCTAGTTCCAACGCGCCTTTCTCTACTCCGGCAAAAGTAGCAGAGTAGAACAGAAGGATACTTCGATACTTGACTTACATTCATCTACCGCCAAGCTAATTTTTCTGAGAGATCAAATAATGTAAAAGCCCCTAGACTAGTTTTAAGGAATGGTTGGGACAAAAGCCAAGACTCTTTCATAGATGTGTTTTAACAGGAGATCCAGATGGATTTACTAACATTGACGACACTGGTTTCATCTTAGAGAGTAAAACGAATTCGAGATATTATATGAATTAGTCTATAAGTTAAATCACTTGAATGCAATTCGGTGTATAATATTATTATTTTAATTAATAAAAGTAATCTTTATATTAATATTTTAATACTAAAAGCAAAATCTCTGTAATAACTATCGCGCAATTAAAACTATGATAAAATTTAATTATGAAATTTAATTTATATTTATGTACTATTTTTAATTTTTTTTATTGTACTTGTCTTAAGACGAAATATTGATATAATGTTAATTATATTTCTCCCTTATAAAAAAAGTAACTAATCTTATAAATTAAAATATAGAAATACTTAAACAAACTTATAGAAGCTTATTAAAGAACAAATTCACTGAAGTGATACTATTATTAAAACTCAAATAAAATATTACTTATTTGTATGTAAATTTCTTCATTATAGTGATTGTATAATTGATCATTGGACTTAAGACTACCAACGTATTTCATCTGCACATTATTATATTTTGATGTTATTTATGACTTATTTTATGTAGGATTGCATAGTTAATAATGCTTAAATATAGTATGGATCATGTAAAAATAGTTGAGTAGGTTAATAAAGTATTTGTCACACTAAAATAATTAAAGAGAATGTTCTACTATGCTCTATTTGTAGTAATTTAAGGAATTCTTTAGTTTGAGTAAATTGAGATTTAAAAAGGTATTTTTAAATATCAATTATAAGTCAATTACTAATTAATAAGAACAAATATGATTGAATTTAAAGGAGTGGATATTAATTTCATACTTTATGTCTAATTGGAATATTGAATGATGAAAAAATAAAATTTTATGTCATAATCATGCATAAATAGATTGATTCAAATTACTTGGACATCCCTAATATTTAAGTGGTTATAACATATTGTCAGACATTATTATCAATCTTTGATTATAAATTATTTAATTGGACTGGATTAAAAATAAATTTAAAAGAGGCATAATTTATGTAATTCTAATTATGAATTAAATTTATAATTATTGTCATCATATTGGGAATCTAATACGTTACATACAAAAAGAACACATAAAGTCAAAAACTTAATTATGAAGTTTAAGAAAATTCAAGATTTAAATATGAGATATTTGACTTTATTAAAATTAAATTGAATAATTAGAGTTATACTTTAGTCTTAATTAAGAAGTTTGATGTTAATAAGAAAGAAACTCCACTGCCTTTTTTTATAAACAGGAGGAAGGCACAAGAGAGCTAACACTCCTGTCTTTTCATCTTAAGTGTTGAAATCTTTTTCTCCATCTTATACATACTATTAGAGGCTAGATACGTAAACAACTTATGATTAACACTTTGAAAAGAAATTTTGTAGGAATGCGAATTAGGTACGATATAATTTTTTTATTTATGATTTATATATTTCAAGTGATTTAATTAATGAGATAAAATCAGAAAATTATAAAATTTTATTTTTGGCTGCTCCTATGATTTGATAATAGTTAATTTCCTAATATCAGGCGGTGTTAAAACTAATGAAACTCGGTGAATACTCACTTTTATCTATACTAGTCTTCAAATCACCATTGTCTATTTTATCGCCAACCGATGTAATAGAGGAACACCTCGGCTTTTGCTTATAGTGATTTCAACCAAGCCTTGTTTAACACAAACAATAACAAATGAGGCAAATTTGATGATAGAATAAGAGCAAAATTTATGGAGGTCTGCGATGTAATAAAATTTTAAATATCTTAAGTGGATTATTGGTTGAGCAGGAGGTGCTTTTAATAAGTAAATTATATAACTTTGAATGATAACACATGCTCGTCACGTACAAAGCCCGAGCTCATACGAACTAAATAGTCAGCACATTGATTATCTTCACGCACGACGTGTGCGGTTATATACCGTGGGCCACGGGCTAGAATGACCTAGAGATGAAGACAAAGTTAGATACACAAGTAAAGAAGAGACCGTGTGGTAGATAATTTACAAAGAATTATGTGGTCATGTATCAACCTATGTGCCAATGAAGAAAAGTTACAGTAAAATCTATAGTCTTAGACATGAGTGTGTCTAATCCTATACCTATATTAAAAATATTGATAATAAGATACACAACCTAGGATATGACTGTGTCAAATTCCATGTCCCTCTTTAGAATAAGATACATAACTTAGGACACAATTATGTTTTATAACGAGTTCGCGAAGTAAAGGCAATGGAAAATCGTAATTAAGGGATTTTTTTTCATTTTTCTTGTCTTTTATATTTATGGCTGTTCATAGAGCTAGTTGTATTTTTGGAGTTTTAATTATATAAAGAGATCAACTAATCAACTTGAGAATAAATAGTTGTGACTCAAAAGAGAGTCATTTCATAATCTAAGATTTTTTATTGGTCCAATTATCAAAACTCGTCTTACTTTAATAAATCATGACTATAACAATGGTGCTAGAGGGAGTTCTTGTCTAGACCTTATTCATATATTAGTTATCTATTTAATTATTTGCTTTCTTTTGTTCTTCATGGGTTATCTAGATTTTTATTTCATTTTTTTAATTGAGCTCCATCAACAATAAACATGTTTATATTCTTTAAATAGTTAGTAATCACATAAGATCACAAGATTGTGTATAATTGAAATTCCTTCTTTATAACTTTTTTTCTTCTAAAATAATTAGTCATAGGAGAGTATAGTAGATTGTTCAAGCTTTCTCGTAGGATTGGCACTTTATTCATTTTTATATTAATGCTCAACAATAGGTAAACTTGCCTTACGTTATGAGTATTTATTTGTGATAGAGAAAATTTTAGTAGTATAAATAATACAATAGCAACTACATAGGTTGGTCTTTTTACACGTTAGCACAAATGTGAAAATAAGATAATTATAATTTAAATATATTTAAAATAAACATAAAATCTCCCACTGATTCTCTTTAAAACTAAAGAGAAATTATAGTCAAACAACAATTAAAGTAAAAACCAAAACTTTTACAAACTAATAGAATGATGAAAAGGGAAAATTAAATCAGCGAGGTAGTGGCAAAGAAGATGCATTGAGAAGCGAGTTTTCAGTGCTCCATTTTATATTGGAAGAAGATTTTTATGGTGACAAATCGAAATATAAAATCTCAAAGGGAAAAAGAAACTTTGTCCCATTCTTTCTATCTCTTCGCATTCCTTTAACAGAAAAATTTTCCATTTTTTTTATTTAATTACACCAACTCTAATTATAAATTAAAAAGCATTAGAGTTTTATTTTTATTAAAATTGAATATTCTAATTATTATTAAAGTCAAACTCTAATTATAATTTAATACAATCAAATATATCATATTTGATCCTTAAAATTTTTCAAACTTTATAATTAAGTCCAATTTAATTTAAATTAAATTTTCTTTTTTAACTGCTCTTTATTGTGACCTATTAGGTTTTTAATATATTAACAATGATTATAAATTTTAATTTTAATTGATAAACAAAATTAGAAAATCAAAATTTCTTTTAATTTATCTTTAATTCTCTAATTAAACAATTTATAATCATAGATCAAAATTGACATATACCAACATGTCATGACTATCCAAATATTAGGAATGTAAAAGTGGTTTTACTCAATTTATGCATGTACGATTATGATATATAATTAATCATTTCGCCATCCAATATTTCAATTAGATATAGAATATGAACATAGGATCTACTCTTTTTAGATCCAATCATGTTCATTCTGACTAATTAGTGATTGATTTATAATTGATATTTAAAAATACCTTTTCAAATATCAATGGACTTTAATTAGAGAATTCCTTAAATCATTAGTATTCAAAAATAGTATAACATTAGTTTTAATTACTTTAGAATGACGGATCCATATTGACTTAATCAACTACGTTCATATGGCTCATATCATATCCAAGTATTATAGACTGGACTACCTTAAATAGAATAGGCTATAAGTAACATCAAAATACAAGAATTCTCACATGGAATATCTTAATAATCTTAAGTTTAAAGATCAATAATATAACTAGTGATGGCACCTGCCCGGGGCCCTCTATAAGAGGGGGGCCCTCAGCTAGGGATGGCAATTGTACCCGAATGGAGGCAGGTATGGGGAACAAATTTTTATCCGTGGGGCGGGTATGAGGGGTTAGCAAAAATACCCGTCGGGTATCGGGGCAGGTATGGGGATACTAACCCCCATACCCGTCTACCCGTTATATAGTAATTACAA
>JANTPM010000002.1:24431198-24445615 GCA_025434745.1 Erythroxylum divaricatum | reverse complement strand
CACCCCCCCTTTCATCCCCATCTCCAGGTATTCGAGCAGGAGATTGGATGAAAGACATCAGGATATCAGCATTTGTATATGTTTTGCATTTCGTGTACTTGATTTAAGATTATTGGAAATGAAATATGGCTTGGAATGCCATTGGAATATTGTAAGCATTTTGGTTCATAATGTATTTGGATTATGCAATTGTATAAGAATTTGGTTTATGGAAATT
Source organism: Erythroxylum divaricatum (assembly GCA_025434745.1). Classification (NCBI taxonomy): domain Eukaryota; kingdom Viridiplantae; phylum Streptophyta; class Magnoliopsida; order Malpighiales; family Erythroxylaceae; genus Erythroxylum; species Erythroxylum divaricatum. The sequence goes on along the minus strand of JANTPM010000002.1, from coordinate 24,445,398 downwards.
AGAAATGTATTTGACCATGGATGGTGTATATTGAATTTGTATGTAAAGTGAATTGAGATATGAATAAAATTGGGAAATATATATTTATATGGATATAGTTTGAATGCACTGGATGATGTGATATGCGTTTAAATTTGAATGTGATGAGTATGAATGGTTATGAAAATGACTTGAAGTGGTTTAGAACTTAGGATTGTGTTACTGCTGAGATCCCGGACGGAGGGTCCGGTTGATCGGGATGTATGCGTAATGTTTTGAGAAGTGTATTCTGGACTATTTGCAGGTTTTGGGTAGGTTATAGTGCAGCCGTTATGCTGCCGGTTTTTATATGGTAGTATATGAATGATGAATTTGTGTATGATAGTTTATGAGTTAAGCGAATGGATTAGTGAATTTGTGTATGAATGTATGGATGTATTGACATGAGTATGAGTTGAAAGATAAGTCTCAAAGAGGGAAATTATTTGTTTGATATAAACAAGATGGTTTCAATGATGAAAGAAATGAATGGAAGAAAAAAAAAGTACATCGATTTTCGTATAGGTTAAGGCATAAGGGTTTCCAACGCAGCAAGTTTTCTATTTTAACGTATCGGATGTCGGAATCTAAAACTCAATACGAAACCACCATTTGCATGCTTTGGTTTCAAGTCCATTTGTTATTTGCAGTTGAATTCTTTGGTATCAGATATCGATCCATTTGTTTCGCATTCGACTTTTATTTGGTATCGATTCCCATTAGTATTTGTTTCGACTCATTTGTATCCGCTCCACTTGTTTCAATTGTTTTTCGATCGTTTTAGCTTCGCATTTGTTCCATTTCATTTGTTCTCTTTCGAGTTGATTTCTCTTCAAGAGTACCCATAATCAAGTGTTTAAGCAGTGAGGTTCAAGTGATTAAGTGGTTAAGCAGTTGGGTCTCGGGAACGGGATCCAACAGTTTAAACGTACTAGTATTTTTCTCATCTATGTTCATCGTATACATTAATTGAAATGGTGTGAATTGAGTTGAAATTTGAAGAATTATGGAGTAAAATAGATTGATTTATATTTTGATACAAGTAACTAAGTGCTTAACAATTTAATTAACTTTACAATTGAATGAATAATCTTGATAGATATCTCTGACATGTTTAATGCTTTCCTAGAGTTTTTTTTATTAATTTGAGAGTGATGAAATTAATTTGCTTGACGATAAGCAAATGCTTAGGTGTGAGAGAATTTGATAAGTGCCTAAATGTTCATTTTTTAAAGTTTATAATTAGTGCATTTCTATTGTTTATTTGAATGTTTTAATCGTTTTTGGTACTTAATTCATTCATATTGTGTTTTTAGTTCGGAATTCACTTACTTGGAACAAATATGGACAAATTAGGATAAGTTTGGAGTGATTTGGAGTTGTTTTGATCAAGTTATAAAGAAGTTGAAAAATGTATGGACATTAATACGCCCAAGTTGATGTCAATATGCCCATACCGAAGGCAACACACCTGTGTTGATGCCCGTATTCATATTTTGAGCCCATGTTCATCTCAGATTTGAGGGTTTCATATTTTTTAACCAACATAACTACTAACATGGTTGTGTTCATGTCCATGTATCATTCAAAACCCTAATTTTTCAACTGGAAAAGGCAAAATTAAGAGGAAAAGTAGAAGGAGGCTTAAGAAGCATAAGGAGAAATCATAAAATGGCATAAAGGACGAGAAATAACCAAAGAAACCCCTTTGGAGCATATTTTTTATCAATTTAGAATGAAGTTATTAGAGATTTTAATCATGTCATCCTTGATTTTCAACTTTTTTTTAGTTTTGATTTTTTTGTTTTCTACTAATATGAGCTAACTTCTCTTTGGTATTTAGATTAGATGAATCCTAAGATGGACCTAGTAATGATTTTATTTTCATTTAATTCATTCTTTAGTTTTACTGAGATTCAATAATGTGATTTTTCTTATTCTTGAATTAATATTGCCCGCATATTGATTCATATATGATTTCATACAATTAAGATTGAGAAATCCAATGTATGAATAGATATAGTATAATTAAAAAGGAGTTGAATATAAACCTAGAGATAGGTTAATATAAATTTCCAAATTAGTATAAACCTTATAGTAAAATTCATAAATTGATAATGCAATTATTGGGTTTTAATTAGAAAAAGATTTCAATTAAACAACTTAGGATTAAAAGCCAATTCTCTTAAGAAAGATATTGGCATAATTAAGGAATTTTCATGATCCAATGGACTTTAGATTAAATTGATTAGTAAATTCATGATTGTATGAGAAGTTTTATGGAGATTTAAATTTTAGATATCATTGTTTTATTAATTGATTTTTCACCCTTTCATCTTAGTTTATTTTATTGTGTTAAATTATCCTTAATTTATTTTATCTTATTTTAAATATGATTTATCAATATCACCTCAATTATCAGTTAGACAATAAGAAAAGAGATTACTTGTATTAGTATTTTTAGTCTTTGTAGGATCAATTCATACTCATAAATGCTAGCTACAATTATATTTTATGCGTACAGTTAAAACACACAAATCATCATCATCACTCATATTGCATTATATTCACAAATGATCATTCAAAATATGGTTATGTATACTAATGAAACAAAAGTTTAAATCATTTAAAAAATTCAAAGAATTCAAACTTGGGGGTGATAAACAAATTGATAAAAGTATTAGGACAATTAGATTTGATCGAGGTGGTAAGTACTTTGACCATAAGTTTCTTAGTTACTTAAAGAGAATGAAATTCTTTCACAATAGGCTCCTCCTAAAACTTCATAATATAATGGAGTATCTAAGAAAAAAAATCATGAAATTCTCTTACAATAGGCTCCTTCTAAAACTTCATAATATAATGGAGTATCTGAGAAAAATTATCCTCTATTAAATATAGCACATTATGTGATGATTCATGCAATAATAATAATAGTAAATGCTTCACTTATTGATGATTAATTACCACACGCATTTAGGAAGTAGAGACTATTATCCATTAAGACAAACTGATGCATAATTTATCAAAAATAATCATATACCTCAAAAAAAGAAAAAAATCATAATAATTTAATGTATTTTGAAAAGTAATATACATTTATGACATATGTAAGTTACTATGCAAGAAATTGACTGGAACTGATTAATAAGTTAGAATTTTTTTTAGGCTACACCCCTTTACATAATGGAACCCTTTGATTGCGATTGAAAGGAACACAAGGCTTTCAAGCACTGCATATCTTTATTTGATTAATAATACAAATTTTAAGCATGATTAATATGTGTGACTATTAGAAATTTAAGGTATATGAAGTGATGTCAATGTTGGAATATATATTGACAAAAAATCATTTTATGTAATTTTTACTGATGGATATTCAAAATATATTTGGCTATATATTAAAAACAAAAAAATAAGGTTTAGACATTTTCTTCATATGTCATCCTTTAGTTGAAATTTATGTTCAAAGAATAACTATTTCACTTTACATTAATCGGGGTGTTTGTATTTCAAATTTTAAAATTTTGTCTCCATAAAAGTAAGATTGAACCAAGGCAGGTCGTAAGCAAGAGCAGGAAGGGCCCTCACCAGGGCCCATGCTCATTAAGGCCTACTAATTACAAATTATTTTATAATATAGGAGTTTTCCATTTTAAGCAAAACAGTTATAAAATGAGTTGTTTTTTTTAGATTGAAAAAAATTATTTAAGGAGCAAATGTCAATCTCAATTTGGTTAAAAAAAATAACTTAGTCCATCATCATACATATGAAAAATTATTTTTGGGGAGGTAAAATAATGGTGAAAGTGGGTATTTCGAAATAAAATTGCTCTTGTTAAATTCCAAGATTCACATTTTTCAAATTAAAATATAGTAAATGAAGGCCTTAAATTTAAGAATTTTGCCCATATAGGTAAGAAATGCATCTCATTTATTCTTTTAAGTCTCTCTCTTTTTTTTCTGCCTTGAACTTTAGATTTCTAAATAACTTTTTTTATCTGAAGATTGGGTACAAATTTGAAATTTATTTGAGAGTATAAAATTTTTTTCACTCTAGATTGAATCTTCTATTTTTGAATTGAATCTTAAATTACATTTTCAATATAACGTATCTTTCTTTTATTTCTTATTTCAATTGCATTTTATCCCGATAAATTGAAATATGTCAATTTGATTATATGTGATATTTGTCAATTACAATTCTAGGTATAATTTCAATTCGAATTGAAGTTTATTAAGTTAATTTTTTATCTTTCATTTCATATGTTTCATAATTTTTTTCAAAGGGTTCACATATATCATACTTAATGGTTTTTATCTCTTATTTCCTTCTTTAATTGTAATTTATTTCTCTTTCATTTATCAATCATAATTATCATTTTCTAATTTATAAGTTCGACTAATTTTGTATATAAAAATTTAATTTTGTAAATTATTGATGAAATCTAGTTTCAATATTTCTATAATAAGGATATTGCTATTAATATTTATTCTCTTTAGTGAAAAGTGGATCATTATTAGTTTTTTATGTTTTAGAATTACTTGAAAAATCAAAAATAAATTTTGAGTGTGATAGCTTTTATCATAAAAGTTTTACTCTTTTTTTTTCATTTTTAATATAGGATATTAAATTTGACTCTTTGTTTATTCTTTGTTGTAGATATATAATAGTATTGATATATCTTTGTGATAAATAGTCGAGTTATTGTTATTTTATTGCACCTATTTGCCTTTTTCAGTTCTATACATGTGTTTTTGTTTCTTTTGCTAGTTCAATTATATTATAATTATTTTATATGGTTTTGTCTAAAAAGCATTTGTTTAGAACTGAACAAAAAAGAGAGTAGAATAGTTAGTATCCTAAAAAGGAGTATTAATGAATTTGTTAAAAGAGTGGCTCTTCTAGTGAAAATTACGAGAAATTATCTAAAGATAATTTTGGACATCCTAATGAATATTTAAGTGATGAGATTCATAGTCATAAGAATATTAGCAATTTGAGTAAATATAAACATATATCAAATGCATCAAACTTAGAAAATTTAAGGGTAGATGAGCATCCAATCCCTCTATTGAATATTTATGATCTTAAAAATTGGGATAATTTTGACAATAAAATAAGGAACATTTTAATTTAAAAAACCTATACGGGAATTAAATCTTGCGTTTTCATTAGACGATACATATTTTCATATTATTGATTCATTGACCCTTCTTTTTATTTTATCCTAGGCTTATAAAACTTTCGGAATGGCCCTAAATTGAACACCTTATTTCTCCCATATATACACCTCAAAGGGCAGCCATACTGCCATGGCTACACATAGATACATACAAATTATAAAAAAATAACTCTTTTACACGCAACTTTTGGACTTTTGCTTGCCAACCAACAGTTTATCTCATAAACATACTACCAATTCCAAATTTGCAGAATAAATCTCCTTATTAAATATTATTTAGTGAAACTCGACATTACAAGTTTATGTGAACCTTTTTTTGATTACGTTTGTTACCCATGGCTTTACCCATATACTACCATTAAATTAGAACCAAGGTTTAAACCATATATCTATATTGGTGTCTTAAACATATCACAATGGTTGTGTTTTAACACTTTTAATCAAAAAATTTTCTTTCAAGTGATGTTTTATTTTTTAAAAACAAATTTATATTTAAAAACATTTTATGTTTCCAATTAAACTTAAGATAATATACCAAATCAACCTTCAAGTTCATTACAAAATCCTTAAGGACTTTAACAATGTATTATTCGGAAATGAAGTTGAAGGTAATTTTAGATCAAACTCCTACACCACTGATTTAAGTGATTGTGCATAACAAATTGAGGTAAAATATGTAAAGATGGAAGGAAGATACTTTACCTAGTGCAATAACCAAAATTCCTAATATATGTTGAGGAAAAAGCCAGATTGTGCAATGGTGAATAGTGAATGGCTAGACAAGTTCCTATATATAGAGTAAAACTACCTTCGAAGCCCTTAGAACCTTAGATCATTTACTAATTATTAGTCAACAAAAGGATAAAGGAGGCAAGAAGATCTATCCCTTCAATTTTAATAACTTTCTCATAGAAAAAGAGGGATTCAACGAAGCCATTAACAAAAGTCTTCAAGAGGGATTAAAGGCAGCAAACAATATCAATTAGTAAAAAAATTGGAACTTATCAAGAATGAGATGAATACCTCTGAAATGGTTGGAAGTGTTAAATCCATGCTTCTACAAATACATAATACCTTATATCTAAATCACTCAAATGCTCATCTAAAGGAGAAAGAGAGAACTACAATGCATGAATACAAAAGGGCAGTATCCATTCACAACTCCATACTAAGGTAAAGAGTAAGATTGAAGTGGAACGTCGATAGTGAAAAAATCACAAAATATCTTAACAATAACATCAAGGCTAAAACGTAGGCAAACTTTAGTTCTAAGCTAATAAAGCTGGGTAGGGAACCAATTATCTCTTAAAGTGAATTAAAGGAGGAGGCTTATGGATACTTCAAGAATATCCTTGGAACTTAGCAGGCCACTAGCTCTTCGACATATATTTTTAGCTCCTTCTATATAACTCCTTCATAAATGAGATGAAAGATAGCTTATGAAAATCTATAACTACTCAAAAAATTGAGCGAAAATTTTTTAAGTTTATTTCCATGAAGGTTCTAGGGCTAGATAGATTTAATGGATTCTTCTTCCATAAAACTTGGAGCTCTTCCAAGCATACAATTATCAAAGTAGTCAAAGAATTATTTGCCAATGGTAATTTGTTGAAAGAAATTAATAAGACTCGTATGTATCTAGTGCGTAAATCTAATAACCCCAACTATCTTAAGGATTATAGATCCATTTGATACTGTAATTTCATTTATAAAATCATTTCTAGAGTTCTTGCAACAAGTTTTAATCTAGCTTTCCATTCCTAGAATGCCTTCATAGAAGGGAAGAGTATTGGAGATAACATTCTAATGACCCAAAAGTTGTTCAAGAGTTATGGTAGAAAGAGAGCCTTAAAAGATTGTGATTTTAAGATTGATTTTAACAAGGCTTTTGCTAGTGTCAATTGGACTTTCATTTTACACCTATTAAAACATTTGATTTCCCTTTAAAATTCTCAACTGAAATAAGGAATGTATAACCTCAAATTCATTTAGTATCTTGGTGAATGAGGAACCAACAAAGTATTCCAATGAAGGAAGTGGCTAAAGCAAGGTGATCCACCCTCCCCCTACATTTTCATCATACATATTAGGCTGCTCAAGTCCAATATTAGCAGAAGCTCTAACTTTGCAAACCATAGCAAATGTAGAAGAGTAAAGTTGGTAGATGACCTTATAATATTTTTCAAAGCCAATGATCAAACGGGCAACATCATAACCAACACTCTTAACACATTCAATAACTCAGGGCTAATGAACAATGAGGGGAAACCCATCAAATTATGTATATGAGTGTTAAGGAAGAAGCAAGCAAGCTCTCAAATATCACATTATTCACAATATCCATCCTAACAATTAAATATATTGGTCTCCCTATCTCTAACAGAAAGCTAAGATTCAGGAAATGTCAACCTAAGATAGACAAGATACAAAAAAAAGTTTAAACCATTGGAGCAATAAAGATTTATCATATGGAGGAAAGTTAACATTGATCAAATCAGTCCTAAGTTCTCTACACATTTACCGTTTAACTTATATGTTGCTTTTTAAAGGAGTAACCAAGTCTATAAAAATTGGTCAAAGTCAAATACAAATGTGCACAGCCAAACCGAACCGAATCAAACCGCACTTACAAATGTTACAATGACAATACGTACACGACGTCGTTTTCCGTTGCCAAGGTGGGACTCCCTCACCTTTTTCTTTTATAAAAAGCCTGAACACGTGCCAGCGCCGTGATCTCGGAATACAGCCTTTTCTTTGTGGCATTTCCGTTATAACATGTTCTCCTAAGGTCTTTTTCCTTACCTGCTTCTATTTATCTCACCTTCTCCAACTCTCCCCGCTCTAGCTAGTGAGAGCTCTCTTCTCCCTAAACCCGACGAAACACACCAGAAAAGAAGAACCGCCAATTTTAAATTTTCACCAGGCTCACTCCGTTTGTCCCCCAAGAAAATTTCCGGCGAAAAAAATCATTGCGAAAGCAACGGTTCTTCGAGAGCAGAGATAACTGAGAGTAAAAATGACATCGGGGACAAGAATGCCCACATGGAAGGAGAGGGAGAACAACAAGAAAAGAGAAAGGAGGAGGAGAGCGATCGCCGCAAAAATCTTCGCCGGACTAAGAATTTATGGTAACTACAAGCTCCCCAAGCACTGCGACAATAATGAAGTCCTCAAAGCCCTTTGCAGCGAAGCTGGTTGGACCGTTGAAGAAGATGGCACCACCTATAGAAAGGTAACTCTTAAACAACAACTTGTGCCTACTCTTGATTTTACTTGTGCAAGGAGTTGTATGTTGATGGAGCATAATGTGCACTTTAGCTCTTTATTTTGTACGACGATAACTTGCGCCGGTGGTTTCTGGTTATCGGTTTTTAATTAGATCTATATCTGATTGGTCCAAGAGTTGGAGCGATTTTTCTTATTTTTAATTGTGTGCAAACGTGCAATGGTTGTATGAGAGAATAATAGCGAGAGTCGTGATGGAGAGTTGAGATTGTCTTAGTATAATCGACCTTTTCCCTGTTTGTGGCCTTTTACTTTTAAAATGCACGGCAGCATGGGATCAAAAGATTCGTTATGCTTCGATCTATTAGCAGGAACATGGTGGACAGGGGACTCCGAGAAAGAGCAGAGTAAACCTGGTCAGCATGTTCTGCACCAAATTGTCCTTCCCCTGTGAACAATATGACCCGTCGAGATTCCGTTTGATCCGAGGGCGTTTTCATCATTCAATCGCCTTTGATTTTTAATACAACTGATTGTCTAATTTTTCATTTTCTCGTGAACCCAAATCTGTCTCTAACTCTCTTTAGTTCGTTTTCATTTTAACTCGAAGGTCATTTGGGGCATTTCATGTTTCACTCTTGCGTGAGACGACTTGGTTTACTGGGTATTCGGTGTTGACCTAGACCTAATTTGTTGCTTAATTAATGTTTGGTGTTGGAAGGTTGAAAATGACTGTCTTCATTTTCCTCTCTTTTTCTTTTTTCTTTTTTCTTTTTTCTTTTTCTGGGTTTTGAACGGGGAAGGGAGATATCAAATCCTTGGATTCCCTTTTCGTGGAATGTTTAGTTTAGGAATATATTAAGGGTATAAAGCGTGTTAAGACATAAGAGTGGTTAGGGGGTGTCTTTGAGTATGATTATTGTAATGGGAACATGTGGGGGAAGATGGCGTGTCGTGGGTGCAGTACACTGATAACTTCATCTTTTGACATTAATTTGTCTTTAACAAAGTTTTTGTCGGGTCGCAATTACTCTGGTGCCCTTCGGTCTTCTCTTCTCCACTTGTTTTCAAGCCTTTGTGGCGGAAGATTCCTACTTATTGCTTGATAAAGCCGGGAATTTTGGTATCTTAGCTATTAATGATATTCGTCTTCTGAGAGGTGGGCAGGAGTCCCACCAAACTTGGAATGAGATCTGGGTAGGAATCAACTATTATCAACATGTCTGAAAATGAAATGCAGCAAAACTTTGATAACGTCTTGTTCATCTTCTATTTCCAAAAGACAAGATCAAATAAATACAAGTGGACACGTTTATAGTGGACACAATTGCTGCCCATGGCATTTCACCAGACAACAATTTGTCATGTGAACTAGGTATCCTATTACCAAACCTTTCAATCCCCATTTCTTACTCACCTGGTCTGACTTCTGTGCTATCAGACTGGTTCCAAGTTTCGGAGCTTGCCATTTGCGCATGAAAATTATTTTAAACCTTAGATATAGGTATCTTTTCTGATCTCTTTTAATTTTTTCCTTGGTTTGAATCAACTGATAAATGTGGTGATGAAGTTAGACGGAACTGATGCATTATCAACGGTTGGAGATTTCTTTTCCACATGTGGGAGACTGACTTGTTATCATCTTTAGGCCATGGCTTAGGACACAGGAAGGAATGGAATTAAACCCCTGAGCTCAAGCCTCGAGGCTACTTGAGTTATCACGTGGGCTACTATCTCTAGTAATTCTAGAGAGACAGATAGTTGATTCTGCAAATAGACGTGTTTATACATGAAGATATAACTCATTTCTTAATTGCACTGAGGAGTTAAGAGATTACTGGGTAATGCTTCCATGTTGGAAATTTATGTTAATTGCCACGGTGACAGTCCTGCACTCTGAAAATCACAATCAAATCTTTTGATTGTGATCAGGATGATACTTAACTCTTTAAGTTCGACTAGCTTGAAGGATAGAGTTGTTTTTGTTATTACAACTCGAGCTCCTAAATGCTGAATGTTGTTACAGAATCTTTCATGAGAAATTGAAATGATGTACATGAATTTGAGCTTTAGAGATTGAGGGCCTTGAAGTATTAATCAAGTGATTGTAAGATGTGAAGTAACCATAATCTTCAAACTGGCCAGAAACATACTTGTGAGGCAAACTGTTGCTTTTTTCATTTTGTTATCTGCATTATGTCACGTACCAGGATATCTGCCTGCTGAACATATACAATTTGTGAATGATTTTCCTCGCCCCTTAATTTGTTTGCATTTTTATAGGGATGCAAGCCTGTGGAACGTATGGACATTGTCGGAGGGTCTACATCAGCTAGTACATGCTCATCATATCAACCTAGTCCCTGTGCATCCTATAACCCTAGTCCTGCTTCATCTTCTTTTCCTAGTCCTGTATCATCTCGTTATGTTGCCAATGCCAGTTGCAATGCTGATGCCAATTCCCTTATTCCCTGGTTGAAAACGCTCTCATCTAGTTCTTCATCAGCCTCATCTAAGCACCCGCATCATATTTATATTCACAGTGGCTCCATAAGCGCTCCGGTCACCCCTCTCTTGAGCTCTCCAACTTCCCGAACTCCCCGTACTAAAAATGACTGGGATGAACCAGCTGCTACCCCATCGTGGCTGGGACAGAATAATTCGTTCTTGCCTTCGTCAATGCCTTCCTCTACTCCACCAAGTCCTGGACGTCAGGTCCTGCCAGATTCAGGATGGTTTGCTGGTATCCAGATTCCTCAAAGTGGACCGTCATCACCAACATTTAGCCTTGTCTCCCGAAACCCGTTTGGCTTCCGAGAGGATGCATTGTCAGGTGCAGGGTCACGCATGTGGACTCCAGGGCAAAGTGGGACATGTTCTCCTGCAGTTCCTGCTGGGATTGATCAGACTGCTGATGTGCCAATGGCAGATAGTATTGCAGCTGAGTTTGCATTTGGTTGTAATGCAACAGGCGTAGTAAAACCATGGGAAGGAGAAATAATACATGAAGAATGTGTATCGGAGGATCTTGAGCTCACACTTGGCAATTCTAAGACCAGGTAAATTGGTTATATGTCTAAGAATTAAGCTTTAGCAGGATCTTTGAAGCTCATAGTTTGTCTCCAGATTTGATTGAAGTTGGAATGATTTTCTTTCCTTATAGAGAGAACGGATAGAAGTGGCTTAAGTGAGAGTTAGCCATGGACCTGTTAATATGGCTTCTTCCTTCCCTCCATGCCTTCACGTGAATGACTGCATATTCTGCATGTTTTGATTGGCGTCTGTAGGAGCACCTGTTCATTCTTTTTCCTTTTTCCCCCATTGCTTTCAACGAAGAACCTCAATTTTAGATTAGATATAGTTCTTGGCAGTGACTTCGCCCCTTCACTCCAATCCATCTGTTGCTTTTTTCCTTTTAATCTTTCTAGAAGGGTTCATTTATAGCTTGATACTCTGTATGGTGTAGGATTTGTGATTGGAATGGCATTTGGATGTCAAGAGCACCACTTCCTGTTTCATCTTCTGATTATTGTTATATTCTTTATGATTTTATTACTCTCCCAATCTGTTACCATTGCCTTTGCACACCAATAGTCCTTGTTTACAGTCGCTTGCCTCGAATAATTTCAATACTGAGGAGACGGAAAGGCTAAAAAATATTGCAGAAGATAGGTAAATTTGGTGATGTAGAAATGGAAAATTTGCACATTGGTGTTGTCTGCCAAGCGTTAGTTAAGGAGAATTAGGAATGGGAACAAGCACCAAACTCTATAGACAAGGGCAACGTTTCTTTTCGTTTGTTTTTTTTGTCCTAGACCAAGATATTCAGTGATTAATCCCCTCGCTGATTTGTAGGCACCTTACAGGATGAGACAGCTGGTCCAAGAATTTAAGGCTGTTGCATACCTAAAGTCAAAGGTCGAATTTCTGACTAAGGATAGATGAGTCCTTACCACTTAATCACACCCTTTGAGTTAGCGTTTCTTTTCGTTTTACACTCGATTTGTATCGCTCTTTTGTTGGAAAAGGGAGAAATCAAACACTAAAAGTTTGAATCTGGAAAGAGCATCCAAGTAAATTGCGGCCATTTAAGAAAACACCACTTCTGTTGATGGTTCCACTTCCCACCCCTTTCTCCCTTAGAAGCCGGCGGAATTAATGCTGTGAAGAAACCGCCACATGTAAAGATCCACTTCTGTTCTGTTGATGGTTCCACTTCCCTCCCTTAGAAACCGGCGCAATTAATGCTGTGAAGAAACCGCCACATTTAAAGATCCATCGGTAACACTTTTGAATTCCACAACTCCAACCAATCACCTCTCTCCGAGACCCCAAAGAGCCCAGTTGAGAATGCTGCCGCAGCAGGATTTTCAGGCAACGTTCTAAGGAATATATCTGATGAGGTGGGTTATTGATCGGCGGCAATAGACCCTGGACTTCTCTTTTGAGCGATGAGTGACAATATTCCCTTCAAGTGAACAGCCGACAAATGCTTCTGCAGAAGATAAAATTGTGGATATGTAAGCAGTTCTAAGACGTTCAGGTGGACCTCATGATGAGCTTCATTTGAAAACTTCTTAGGAAATCCAAAGAAAAAACATGGAATTGTAAAATATACAGGAAATGTTCTCAACCGTAAAGTGTCATGGTAGCTATGGTGGCAGCGACACCATAGTGATTTTAAAAAAAAAAGGAAATTGAACAAACCACAAAAGTTACAAATATTATATAAGATTTTTATTAAAAATATTTTATTATTAGACATGATAGCTTTTATCTAAAATATTTTTGTGATTGAAAATATTTAAATATAAATTTATTTTTAATTAATCCTTTAATTTTTTTAATTTATAACTCTAATATGATATTTTTATTTTTTCAGTATTTTGGCTTCTAATTCTTTACTGACCATTATATTAATTAATATAAATTAGTATTGATCTAATGATAATATTTAAATTATGTGCACCTGATATTTGGGCAATTTATGGGATGAATATTACATTGTTAACCTTAATATAGGATCTTAGATCTATTCAACAAACTTGTCTAAGTTTACCCATGGGGCTTGTAGCCTACCACAAAACGTAGATTAATCTAATTAATGTATTCTTGCACTTTGTTAAGTTGGGTGTTATATTGTGTTGAATGTGGAGGAGATTAGTGAATAAGATTCAAAGACTTCACTTTTTCTTTCAATCGTATTGATTTTTGTCTTACAATAATCTAAAGGAATCATAACTTCCAATCAATTTCCATTACCTTTAGAAGGATTCTTCTAAATCTAATTGTTTAAACATACTTCAAATTTATGAAATTTTATTTTGATTGATTGAGGTATATTTGTTGGGCCCGGGCCCCGCAAGTCCGAATCCCGAATGTAAGCCCCTCGGGTCGCCCCGGCGTCGGGCGCTCCATAAACCATCGGACCCGATCCCAACATCCATGCGAATACACAATTCGATACCCATATACGATATAGTATAGGTTACACATGCATTTCTATGACATTCGAATTAAGGACCTCATAACTATGGGGGTTTCATACCATTGTTATTTAAAGGAAATTTAACCAAGTAGGTTCAAAATGTATCACTGTACAAAATGAAAGTAAATCCCACAAACACATAAAGGATGTTCCATGGTGAAATGCTGGTGGGCTAACCAAAGAACTAACTTAATGCAAAGCTTCTAAAGATCTTGAAGTTTCTGATGCCTTGCAAGGTCGACAATCGTCTCGATCTGCACCTGAGGAGGGGAGAGTAATG
>JANTPM010000002.1:24396897-24417349 GCA_025434745.1 Erythroxylum divaricatum | reverse complement strand
TGAGGAAAGTAATCTAAATACCAAGGGGGTGTTGGGATTTAGATTCCAAGGAAAGTGCCACTACTTTCCCTAAATTATGAAAGTTTTTACTTTCCTAACTAGTAAAAAAACGAACCAAACATAATAATTTAAATTTTAGGAAAAAGATTACTTTCCCTGACAACAATCCGTGACAACCAAACGGGGCCTGATAGTATTGTGAAATAATAGCTAGTCTAGGGTTTTTTTTTTTTTAATACATGAAATTAAAACATTGGTGTTGGTTTGACCTTTGAGCACAAAAGGGAAGAACCGGAGACAGGAAAGCCAAACTCCACACTCACTCTTCTCAGCCTCTCGTCTTTGGTACGCTTTTTCTTTTTCTTCTCCATCTACGCTCTTCTGATTGTCGAATCTATCCTGTTTCTCCAACTTCAGCCTTATTACTACATTTCCTGTTTCTAGTTCGAATCCACGCTATTTCCTCTTCGAATCGGGATTTCACCTTTTGTATGGAATGTCTGTATCTTGTTGAATGTTGTCATGAACCGTTAGTATACTAGTTTTGTGGCTTAAGTTAACTATTCTGCTGTTTAGTCTCATTTGTCTTGTGTTATAATTAAAACTCTTTTTTGGTTCTCCAGATTGTTTCGAGCGTTAATTAAGGTTGCCCAAATGGCTGGTGGTTAGTGTCTCGTCTTCTATTCAATGCGTGGATTGGAAATCGCGAGCTTTATCTAAATGGGTTTATTTCTAATGATCTGTCCCCTCTCTCATAATAGGTGGGAAAAAAAAGGAGGTGAAGAAAGAGACCGGGTTAGGACTTTCCTTCAGAAAAGACGACAACTTTGGAGAATGGTATTCTGAGGTATATATTAATTATGTCATCTTTGCTTTCTAATTTTTCAGTGCTTCATCTATCTAAATTTTGGAATTTAGGGATACATCCTGTTGTTGGAAGTGGGTATGTTGAAAGAGGTTCTTATTTTCTGGCCGTGTATTTTCCTCGTGAAATAGAGTCTTATTATCTGACAACAGAATGGGTCTTATTGCACCTATTACTTGGTTTAGTGTGTGTTAATAGGATATTTACCGTGAAATTGTACTAAACACGATGAACAATACATGGTTCAAACTCCTTCTATGATGTACTTCCCTGATCTTGTGGTATATGACGTTTTGCAATGTCTACATTTGATAATTAGCTTTATTTTTGCTTTTTAGGTGGTTGTCAATGGCGAGATGATTGAGTACTATGATATATCTGGTTGTTACATCCTGAGGCCATGGGCAATGTCAATTTGGGAGACCATGCAAGTAAGTTTACACTTTGTCCGAGTATTTTAACATTTTATTTGTGATTTTGTTATTCTCCATGCCGTTAGATCTCTTTTGGTTGATTTTCTGATAGGGTTTGGATGTTTTGTAATACGTCAGTTCAATGATGCTTGAGTGATCAGATACTTCGCTGGTTTTTTTCTTTATTTAAAAATCTGCTGGTTGTTTTCTTTCTTTTCTTAGCAATTTCATGGGTTTCTGTTGGAGCTAATAATAATTGTGCATTAACTAGTGGTGGAGATAATTTACTTTTCCTGTTATGTCAATATGCAGACATTCTTTGATGCAGAAATCAAGAAAATGAGGATTAAAAACTGCTACTTTCCCCTCTTTGTGTCATCCAGTGTTTTGGAAAAGGAGAAAGATCACGTTGAAGGCTTTGCCCCAGAGGTTAGAAATAATTGTTATTTTCTTGCCACATTTTGTTTTGGAAGCTTTCTTTTGTGAACTGTTCAAGGATGCTTCAGTAGTTGAGAGTTACCTTGTTACTATCCTCGGATCATTTTGAGTTGTGTGCAGTGGACTAATTACATTTAACATAGACATTTAGAGAGGGAAATAGCTCATAGGGGTAGAACTGTAGAAACAGAGTTCTTCTGATATATTTTTTTTCCCAAATATGTTGGTATTGATGTTCAAAGTTAGATTAAGGGTTAATTTTTCCTTATGGTATTAGAATCTTTGTTTAGACTATGCTAGCAATGTAGCCATCTTTATTTATTCCTGACCTTTTTGTCTGAAATCTGAAAATTGTGTATTTTTTTTTGAAAAATTTGTATAGAAGTTTGGAAAGAAGAGAAGATACAAAATGTGTGTCATGGTTGTTGAAAGGGTGTTGCTTTGTTGACGTACTTCTAGCATTCACTACCATATGTGAAGTTGTCCACTTCCTTGGCACACAAATGGGAACTTAACTATTTGACAACTTTATGGCTTGCTCTTTCTTCAATTTAGGTCGCTTGGGTGACAAAATCTGGGAAATCTGATTTGGAAATTCCTATTGCGATTCGTCCAACTAGTGAGACAGTCATGTACCCCTATTTCTCTAAGTGGATAAGGGGACACCGGGACTTACCTTTGAAACTTAACCAGTGGTGCAACGTTGTTCGTTGGGAGTTCAGCAATCCTACTCCATTTATTAGGTATGATACTTTTGAAATCAGGTCATACTGAACTTCTGGTTTATATTTCTCCATATGCTTTTGGTTTAAGTAATGTTTTTTGCGTTATCTTTTGGGAAATGCTTTTTTTAAAGGTTTATAGCCATTATGTACTAGGTATCTTTTTGTCTTGAGGATGCTTGGATTGATACTTGATGTTGATTTTATTGAAGTAAATATTTTTTGAACTTTTCTGATGAGATATAATAAACACCGGTTGCTCTCAATGGTGCACATTTTCCTTATGTTTGGTTTAGTTGTTCCATTACTTGTTTACGGGATATTCTGCAAATATCTTGATATATGTCCCCCTTCCATATTTGTGTGCTTGAAATACTTCACAACATACTTTGCCTTTTCAGGAGTCGTGAGTTCCTTTGGCAGGAAGGCCATACTGCTTTTGCAACAAAGGCAGAAGCTGATGAAGAGGTATATGACTCAGGCATTGAGCTCCTTCCTTTTGTACCGGTGACTATATATTCTGTCTTGTTGTATTCAACTTACAAAGTTCCTATCAAAAATCAGTTCACTAATTTTAGAAGAGCCTATCACTTGATAAATTAAGCTATTTCTTTTATTTATCTCGACACATTGAAGTAAATCATAGAACCTTTAGAGCTTGAAATTCAATATATGTTCAGTCCTTTTTAGACAGTGACTTTCATCAGATAACATTTCTACTTCCAGTTTTTGTTGAAAATGTTTTTTGGCCTTAGTTGTTTGATTGAGTTTCTATTTTTGGTTTTCATTTTTCTGTTTCATTGAGTTTCACGACATTAAAAAAGTTCTTCAGGAATTCCGGAGATCTATTTTGTTCTCATTATATTCGTTCTTGCCTCAAAACTGATTTTCAACCACAGCTTCTGTCGATTGTAAATTATAATTCTTATCAAAGCATAATAATCATGTTCTTCGATTGACCACCTGGTGAAACTTTATTAGTTAGCATAAACTATTTTCTTGTTAATAGTAAGGCTCAAACAATCATATTTAAAACACTTTGTTTTGACTATTACCCAAGATTACAAAAACCAAAGCCAAAAATCCAAAATGAAACTTAACAGTCCTTCAGCTAGTTGGTTTTGTTTCTTTGCACCACAAACCAGTTTGTCAGTCTAACTTTTTATGCTCTAACTTGTAAGTGTTTAATTGTATATATTGTAGATGATTTATCTGGATTTGGATTACTCAACATTCAGATTTTTTTGTCTTACATCTTATATTTCTATCTGATTTAAAATCATTCCTATGTAAAAGGTGCTTCAAATATTGGAGCTATATAGACGCATATATGAAGAATTCTTGGCTATTCCTGTTATAAAGGGTAAGAAAAGTGAGATGGAAAAGTTTGCTGGTGGACTTTACACAACAAGTGTTGAGGTATTTAATGTACTTATGAATTAGATTGGACTTAGAGATTTATAGTCCGTTTATATATTGATGCAATTGATGTAATGCTAGGCATTTATTCCCAACACTGGACGTGGAATACAAGGTGCAACTTCTCATTGTCTGGGGCAGAATTTTGCAAAAATGTTTGAGATAAACTTTGAAAATGAGAAGGGAGAGAAGGGCATGGTCTGGCAGAACTCTTGGGCATATAGCACCAGAACGGTAAGTTCATGATTTCTTTTGACTTGGGGTTAGAAGTGCCATTATGATCCAGGACTTGTCTTATTGTAATTAATAAGTCAGTTTTCCCCATTTAACTTTATTGGTTCATATTTGTTTTTGGGCCAAATTTATAAATACCTGCTGACACTGTTTGTCTTGCTTGGATGTACGTTATTGATTAATGCATCTTCGGGGAAAACATTTTGAATAATTATGTTTGTGACAACTTACCATTGCATTGCTGCTTCCATCTTCTCTAATAACTTTTTTATTCTGGTAGATTGGGGTAATGGTGATGGTTCATGGAGATGATAAGGGTTTAGTGCTGCCACCTAAAATAGCATCGGTACAAGTCATTGTGGTTCCTGTGCCTTA
This sequence comes from Erythroxylum divaricatum, assembly GCA_025434745.1. Lineage (NCBI taxonomy): Eukaryota > Viridiplantae > Streptophyta > Magnoliopsida > Malpighiales > Erythroxylaceae > Erythroxylum > Erythroxylum divaricatum. The sequence goes on along the minus strand of JANTPM010000002.1, from coordinate 24,412,883 downwards.
CAAAGATGCTGATACTCGAGGAATCTTTGATGCATGTGCTGATACTGTGGATGCATTGTCTAAGTCTGGTATTCGTGCTGAGGCAGATTTCAGAGAAAATTATTCACCTGGTTGGAAGTATTCTCACTGGGAGATGAAAGGTGTTCCTTTAAGGATTGAAATAGGACCAAAAGACTTGGCAAATAATCAGGTGAGGAACCCCATATTTTTGTGTGCTCTATTACAGCTTGTTTGGTGGTAATTTTATGGTGGAACCTGATTTGATTGTAAAATTAGAATCTGTTGTAGAACTAATTTAGTAACTTTATTCTTGTATGGTTTAAATTTTGATTTAAGAGAAGCAAATTGTTGTCTTGTTGGATTAAGTGATAGACTCAAATGGTTCTGATGCGATTCCTGCTATATTTTTAAATATAGTTAATACTGGGATGAGGGGTTTTGGAGACCTATAGTGTGTATGTGAGTCAGACCGCGTGAATTAATTTCTTGCAAGTCTGGCTGATATCCATTCATCTAACTGAATAGACCACATCCTATTCCAAATAAAGAAAGCCAAATAAAGAAAGAGAACGAACAACATTCAACCAATTGACTACCTATATTTTGTATGCTGTAACACTTGTTTTCTCTTATATAAAAGGGCTATGTAATGCCATCTATAATATAATTTCTTTTTTACAGGTACGAGTTGTTCGCCGTGATAATGGAGCAAAAGTGGATATAAGTAGGGTTAGTTTGGTCGAGCAAGTGAAAGATTTGTTGGATATTGTACAACAAAGCTTATTCAATACCGCCAAAGACAAGCGAGATGCTTGTGTTCAAGTTGTGAAAACTTGGGATGAGTTCAAGGAGGCTCTTAGCCAAAGGAAAATGATCTTAGCTCCTTGGTGTGATGAAGAGGTAAGATAAGTAATGAATTCTACATTTTGCTAAGTTGTTGAAATCCTTCTGCTACCAAAATTCTTTGTTTAATGTTTCTTTTGATTTGTATTCTCAAAGTTCATTTTGCCATGTGTTTTGATAAATGACACTCCTTTTAATGTAACGGAGGATCATTGCTGAAATGTTGTTTTGATTTTTGATTGATCTGCAGTGAACTTATATGAGAGAAAACCAACTAATTTGCTAGATATTTATGCTTAGATTTCTTTTTGGTGTGATACACCGAACCTTTTATTTTGTTAACTATTTTTTTGGTTTTATTGGTTCTAATGTTAATTGCTTTTCCGCAATTGATCTTATGTAGGCATGAAGCTGGTATCAAATTTTATTGGGTGTTAAGTTTGTGCTCATTGAACTCCTATTGTCTTGTTGCAGGAGGTGGAAAAGGATGTGAAGGAACGGACAAAAGGTGAAATGGGTGCAGCCAAGTCGCTTTGCAGCCCATTCGATCAGCCAGAGCTCTCTGAAGGTATGTGAAACTCAATCTTATAGAAATTGGTGGTCATGATATGCTGAAAGTTCAGTCTCATTGTTCCTTCAATTTTGTGCATTTTATTTCATCTGGCTTTTGCAATTGTCTAAGTTCCAACTTGATATTTAGGCATAAATGTCAAATAGTAATGAGTATGTAACTTATTGTGCACCTTGATTTTTCCCTGTTATGCCAACAGTTGCATGCCATTAACATCAAAACACTTTCTATGCTAAATATTTTCAGGTACAAAATGCTTTGCATCAGGAAAGCCTGCAAAAAAATGGACATATTGGGGCAGGAGCTACTAGGAGGTTGAGTTGCAATATCCTTCCTGGTCTTGTGCATGCACTTTATTGCAGATGCTTTTATACAATTAATCCCAGAAAAAATGTTGGGGCATACAGATTTTTTACTCAATTGAAACTATAATTGTTCGTCAAATTTGATTTTATGCTATCTTATGTTATTCCACTGATTTGAGATTTTGTTTTTCTCTCCGAATTATATCATCGATGACAGATGCCATATTTTCAATTATGCTGGACAATCTTTTATTTCAGATATTTGTATAAGAAATATTTAGTTGTTTTATGTCACTTTTTGTGTAAAGCTTAAAATCTTATTGGTTAAAATGGCACTAGGAAGAATATAGATGCTTTTGTGGTATATTGACGTCTCTGTGCATTTAACCATAATTTTTAAACCCATTCAGTGTTTGATGGTTTTTATTTAGTTCCTGCCATAAATTTGGGTTCTGGAAAATTTTAATTCTGGAGTCCGGACGTCAGAGCAGTCATACTTATCCATTGGATTTCAGATTTTAACGAGTTAATTGTCTTGCAATGGTCTGCAAATCTTTACAGATATTGGTGGGAAGCTTTTGCAATAGATGTCAATAGAAATAGATGAATGAACCCAGGTAGAGAATGCTAGTGTTTCGGACTTTACTGATAGGAAAATAAGTTGGGATTACCCCATTCCCCTCATACCTCACTCGTAACCTATTTTACCCAACACCTTTGGTAGAGAATCCTAACTATCGTGCCACCTCACTTTTTTCGATGGTACTAGTATTCTAACCAAAAGTCTTCAGCTTGTCATAAAGCTGGCTGTTGGCACCTTTTTCCTTTCATATTGGGTGCGAATTGGAGGCTTAACAACATCACCCCTATGTAAGGTGGGAAATTGTATTATAAGGCGCTCATGATGCTTCAAATTCTAAAAGATCATTCCATTTAACAAAAATCTTAGTTGCAGCATTTGGTTTTCCTTTAGTTGGTGAAAAAGTTGCCTTTCCAATTGTATTTAATAGGGCTTATATTTTGTTTATGTCTTATTTTAGCTCTCCTATGAAGAAGAAACAAATTCAAGTAAGTTGGAGACGAGTTGAAGAAGCTTTGACATGATTCTAGATGACCATGAATAAACATAGATCCATTTTCAAAACATTATTCAAATATGGTCCCATGTTTTGTCTTTTTCTTTTTTTATTTGAGAGTGCCATACGAAAAACAGAGCATGGACCCCTTGCTCCTAGCCTTCATACATGTTTGCCCAAGATGGATCCTTAGATATGTGAAGAACATGAGATTAACAGAGTCTGTTAAATCTATCTTGGATGAGACGCTTTGAATATTTTTCATGAGAATAAAGGGAAGTTTTTAGGCTATGTTTATGTTTAGTTGAGGATTTATTAATAAAATGGAATGGAATAAAATGTAATATTATTCCATTGTTTGAGAGGAGGGTTTATAATAGAATAGAATAAAATAATATAGCAGAGGAGTGTTTTATATTACATCCTATTTCATCCTAAACAATAAAAATTAAAAACCTTCAATTTGAGAAGTTTAAAATGAGATGTAAAATAATAAACAATTCTACACTATATTACATTATAAACCTTTCATTCAAACAACATTTTACTATATTATATTATAGACTCTTCAATCTTTCTCAAATAATAATTTTTTAATATTACATCCATTTATATTCTATTTCATTAACAGCTATTCAATTCTATTTGATTCCATTAAAAACTTTATGTCTAACTAAACATAGCCTTGGGGATTAGACAAAGGAGGATGATCGAAAGCAATCATAAAGTGCCACAATAGTCTTTAGATAAGAACAAAGTAATTTTGGAGATAAAAAAAGGGAATTTCGTCGAGATTTAACAAAAGAACATCAAGAATTCAAGATCCACTAAAATGATTTCTTTTATCTTGTTTTCTTTCATTATTATCATTGGGTTTCTTATTCTTACAATGAGCTAAAATGGGATAGATGTAGATGTGATGAACCTTAGAGCCATTATTTTTGATTGATTATTTGATTTAATGAAAGACTTTAAGTTATCTTTTGAATTATTCATGATTATCTATTGTGATTAAATTGAAATATGATAGAGTTTTGATTCAATTTTAGATTTCATGTATAGATATTAAAAAATCATACGTATGAACAAATCATGATATGAATAATAAGATTTACACAGAATTCTAGAGATACAACAATATAACTTTTTCATGTTACAGTTAAATATATCATAGAAACTCACATAAGAAGTTGATGTTTTCTTAAGAGTTTCGATAGAAAGAGATTTTAATTAATCAACTTAAATTTCTTTTAATAAAGAATATAGTTATAATTTTGAAAATTTTCCAATCTTAAGAAATTAAGATTAATCATTGAATTAAGATAAATTTAAGCATACGAAGGTTTTAGGGAAAATTTTTATCTAGATCTTATTTATATTTGACTGCTTTGTTCTTATCTATTGCATTAGTTATTTCAGATTCAAACTTTTAGTTAATTGTATCTTCAAAATCAATCATTTATTGTTATTAGATTAGATAATAGAAAGATGATTAGTACTTATAGTCTTTATGGGATCAAACTCATTTACTAAACTATGTTATGAGATCAATATATGCACTAGCCCAGTAATCTTTAATTTAGTTTTGATTAGATATACACGTATCACCCAACTATCTTCTCTTACGTTGGTTTTTGATAAAAAAATTAACACATCATTAGATATACTCCAATATTTTATGTTGTATGTTATATAGATTGTTCTATTTTATCTAGTACGTTAATAATGTGTATACAAAGGTTCAATACTTTTTACAATTTCAATGTGAAAAATGATAAATTTTTGTATCATATACACTATCATGATATTAGAGTTAACTCAAAAATATATTCATTAGCACTTACCATTTTTTTCTTAACCTACACTACCGCAATACGTCAAGAACAACAATAAAAGCTCAACTACCAATACCATAAACCCAAGTAACAACAAAGTCAAAGAATCATCATTTAATTAAAACACTTAATGGTAAAAATATAATTCTCCTATTCTATCATTCAACAAAATCATAGAATTTCTAATAACAACTTTATATTTAACGAATTACCTTATAAGAAAAAAAATCAAGTCTAAGTTTTAACTGTTTCTGATCTTAAGGGTTATGTTGATGCACCACCAACATGCAACTCAGATATAAAATTTTCTTCTTTAGAACACATCGATACTTCTTCCTCACTGCCTCGCTCTCCAACTTAATTGTGCTCTTAACTCTTAGTTGTACCAATGCTTGAGATCTCTAGGTTATCCTTGAGAGGCATTTGATATGACAATAAACCTCCTAATTCTTCCTCCTTCGAAAAAAACTATATACACTTAAGAAAGGTGCAATCTCCATCAATGATTTTCTCTATGTCATCTCCACCATTATTGACGAGCTTCTGGCTATCGTGAAGTCAATCTTATTCTTTTACCTTAAACATCCTTCATGTGGAGTATGACTTATTCATCAATACTCTTGAACACTGTAACTCTATTATCTCATTTTTTGATCGTTGAATTAAGCTTCTATTTATGAGTAATTGCTTCTTTAATACCATTCAAACAATGTTAGCTGCCTCTTACTATAGTGGTAAACCTTTGCATAGCGCTGGTAGGAGAGGAGACTCTCGCCTCTCATAAGGGAGGAATTACTGATCTAATGGCCATTCTTTTAATCACTAACGAGTCATGGTCTCTTATGGGCCACTGGGCCTAATATCCACATCTGCACTCCCTTATGGTCCTTTAACTTCTCTTTTCAATCCAGTCTAAATTAAACCTAAATCACTCTTCACATGTCCAACTATAATAGCCAAGATCAATATCCAAATCAAGATGCAAACCACTTTTCATCAGTATGATTACAATAAACCACCATCATAAAGTCAAATTTATTAGAAATAGGGACAAATTATTGTTTAATATTGTTTAAGGTATTCAAAATTTTGGTATCATCAATTTTGGCCCCAACTCAAACCCAACACACTTACCATAACTTTCTCTGCCAAGAATGTCTAGATTAATATGAATACTTGATAATTTAATTCTAATGGTGTTATTGAATAGTCAACCAACATTGATGTCACTGCTCACATTACAATAAATCCTTAATTTGTCAAATTTGAAACCTTGTATGAGGGTTCAAACTAAGTGATTATTAGTAATACATATGCCCTCCTTGTTTTCTTTAATGGTACTTTTAACATTTTCTAATACTCGTATGCTTCACTTTAATGATATTTTAACTTACTCCCCCACACTTTCTCCTTTGATACGTATAACAAGTTCACATGTCGTTAGTTAATAATCAACACAAATAAGGTCCAAATCCTACTCAAACATTGACATACAACCATGCAAAATGTATGTACATCAAAATACATGAAAAGCATGCAAAACCTAAGCTTAAAAACCTTCATTTATAACCTAACATGCAATTTATCATATACAATCACATACATATACAAGTTATATGAAAATAAACAAAACCTAGGCTAAACATCCTAGAATGTATACATAAACATACACATTATCACATAAAATGAATTATACAATCATATAAAAAAATATCACGTATCAACTCCCCCACACTTACACTTTTGCTTGTCCTCAAGTAAAATCAAACACAAAACAACACAATGCACACAAATTCACACAAGCATGCACACATGCAATATAAAAATTAATGGTTCAATGGCCTTAACCTTATAGAATTAACTTGGTCTTAAACAACAGCTGTTCTAACATGTTTCAATATATTAACCAATTTTATCATGTTTAAGCACTTTAATATAAACATATATATCGATAAAAAAATTAAACAACTTAGTCTTACACCTATGAGACTTAAAAACACGTGTTTACTATTATTGATAAATTAAAAAGGTTAAATATCACTAATTCTCTAAAAATTATTGCTATTTTTACAAGATCAGTATGTTTTCAACTTATCTTTTAAAGGGTAAGGTAAGTCAAAGAATATATCCAAGTTGAGAGATGCCAAGAAAACTAGAACATGTCACTACTATACTGAACTTAGTCATACGAAGGAGTTCTGCTACACGTAGAAGATAGACCAAAAGAAACAAGACATCTAAAAGGATGGAGACAACAATAACATAGCAATCATGACATCAAGCATAAATGATTAAGGGTCGCTGATTTGTGAGACCAGTGAGCGTCACCATATTAGCCACTTAGATTCCAAATAGCTTGTTAATACAAGGGCATCCTAACATTGTGTTCTAAAGAGGAAATACTTTACCAACTACAGGAGTGATGATGTTGTAAGTGTGAAGATGGAAAACCATAGTTTTGTTAGCGTCGTCAATGGATGTGATATATGAGTCAAATTGAGCGTGTTTTGATATTGAGAGGTGTACAACTTATAAGCTTACATCTCAATTTATTATCTATAACTGTGTTTAAGAAAGAGAGATACCATCATACTTTTGGAGATGGCAAGTGGAATCTGTATAAATGAGCATCGATGGTTAGCCGTGGTGGATTGGGTTGCACTAGAATAAGACACACTTGAAGGTGTGTGTTAGGGAATTGTATGTTATTCAAGAATATATTTCACCAATTTGTGGCATTGGAGATTTGGATACAATAGCGAGAAGGGGATTAAGTTGTTAGTTGGAAAATCACTTATACCTAGTGATTGATCCTTTAGGGGTTAAGGTCAATATTAATTTAAATGTAAGTGCACAATGTAACTATAGCTAGCACAAGCAAGTATGGGTCAATCCTATGAAGATGATAATTACTATTAGTTAACATTTTTTTATTATCTAGCCTAAGAATCAAATTTTGGTCTTTAATTAAAACTAAAGCTAAACAAATAGACTAAGATATGATTAAACAATTTGAGCTCTGGATAAGTAAAATACGAAGAAAAATCAATATTAAATAGTAGCAATTAGGTGATGAATCCCCTATCTTTGAATTATTAACCTTTTATCATAAAATTATATTATTGATTATTGGACTGTAAAAATTCCTATATTATATTAACAACTCTCTCGAGACTATTAATAACTAATCCATCAATTGATTAACAAAAATCTTTCTAGTTAAAACCCCTAAGATTGCATTATTGATTTATGAATTCCACTATTAAGTTTGACTCTTATCTAGAGGATTTATATCAACCTATCTCTAGGTTTGGATACAACTTCTTCCAATTATGATAGATCTATTCATGCAAGAGGATTTTTCAATCTCAATTATATGAAATTAAATCATGTACTAATATTCCATATATATTAGAACAAGAGTAAAATACATAATTTAATCATAATAATTAATTAATATAATTGATTTAAATACAAAATTAAAAATATTATTAAACCGAACTAGGATGCTAAACATGTTTAGTTACTAATTGTCACTTACACGACCATGTAGCTCCAAAAATACCCTAAATCATGACTTTACATGTTTTTAGAGACTTACACAACCAAATACACGACCATGTATCTCCAACTAGCTTCAAATCTTTGTTTTATGCCACAATTTCTTTTGAATTCTACTCCTTTTTGTCCATAAAGGCAATTATCAACTATAAATTCTCATGGAGCAAATTAAGTACCAAATATACAATAAAACTATAAATATCAAACAAAACACATAAAGTATGAGTGTATAATTATAGTCAAATGCGTATTTATCAAACATCCCCACACTTAAGTTTTTGCTTGTCCTCAAACAAACCATAATCTAAATTATCAACTTTACAAATATCTATCCATCTTTAACCTCAACCTATCCATACATACTTTAAATGATCAAATCATATTGATCTAATTAACATACAATTAGATTCAAGTTATCCGAAAACTAACTTCACAAGTCAATATCACTACTAATCAAATCAATTATCTTTTTGAAATCAAAAGCATTAATCTTTACATCCTCACCAAGGTTTTGTTCAATGCACTTAAGTGTTTAGGATGAAAAGTATGGGAACTCTCCAATTAATACATAGCAGAACTCTCAACCTTAAGCTTGCAATATTATCACATCTCCACCACTTATAAGTATATTGGAAACAAAAATCAAAAAGTCTTTACAAAGGTTTAATGGAGCTTTGGTAAGGTATAATTGGGATAATATAAAGGTTGCTAAAATTGAAAGAAATTTACGATAGACAAGATTACAAGAAACTTGTTCTTTCACAAAATAGGCCCTTCATAACACGAGTCCATTAGTATCATCATTCAAACTTTTTTCTTCTCTTTTCTTTTCCATTTTTAATGCCCGTAATATTTTTTTTTACAATATCGAGCAGTCATCATGTTCCAAAATTGAAGAACTTTTAGATCTTTCAGAAATCAATTTTCAAATAATCAAGTAATTATAAATACTTTCAGGGTTCAAATTAAAAAAAAGGTTTCATTGATAGGATAAAGGTTAATAATTCGGTTATAATCAATGAGATAAAGCTCAACATTGGTTATTCCTAAGGGATAAAGTATAGTAGGTAATTTTCAAAGAAATATGCTTAAACAACTATTGAATCTAAGTGTCTTTATCACTTTAATGATTTCGATTTAATAATTTGTGGTCTTAATATGAATAATAAAAGCAAGTTATAGAATTCTTCACCTATGCATGATAACACATATGAAAGAAATAAAAGAGTTTCAAATATTTGAATTTTTTGCTTTTAGGCTCAAAAGCTCACAAAAAAATTGGTCTTATATGTGTAAATAATATGCAATTTTCATTCAATTTGATTATCTCAATGACTACTAAAAATATGACTTATAAAAGAAAGTGTATTTTAACTATCACCTTCTGCATACTAATTCAAATCAATATTTAATAATGAAACAAAGTATTTATGAATAGATTTCAATTAACTAAGAAGATCATCTAATAAATTTAATAACAAAGATTACAATAAGTTTAAGAAAATTATTAACCCCTTCCCCACACTTAAAGTTATACATTGTCCTTAATGTACACAATATAAACATATATGAAAAGTGAGAAAGTGGAGTTTTTCGGTACTTTCTTACATAATAAGATTTTTTAATTTTTGATTTTGGGATTGTCCATCTGATTCTAGATACTAACATCTTTGTAAAATATAAAGAAAAGGGATAAAAATAGAAAATAAAATAAAAATAAAGAAGAAAATATGAAAATGAAAATGGAAATAACATAAAAGAAAATAACATTAAAGTCCAATGTTAACACCAATAATGGAAACAACAAAAAACAAAATTTAAAACAAAACCTATCCTAATTCATGGGTTGTCTCACATGCAACACTTATTTAACGTTGTTAACTTGACATATCCTACACATTACCATCATCCTGGGTTTATGAGCAGTGGCTTTTTTCCACTCATTTCTCCATATAGCAAGTTCGTAGCCTATAAGTAAGCCATATATTGCAAAATGATAATAAGAGAATAATTTGTTGAATTACTCCTATGTACTTCATTGATTCTGTTTTTAACAAAAAACTGTTAATAAAATAAGGAAAAACAAAACTCTCTGAATCTTCGGTTGATACAACCAATTTGTCTTACAAAAATTGGGAACCCTCTATACTTAAGATGACTACCAATAATTCATCAGCAGTTTCCTGGCAATTTCCTACATTGACTTCTCTTTTAATTCTTCCTTATTCTCCTTTGTCCACTCTTCCACTTTCTCTTCCTGAACAAAGACTTCTTCCTCTTTCTCTACTTCAATCATCTTTTGTCACTTCTTTACTTCCTCTTCTTCTTGAACAGAGGCTTCATGCTCTTCTTTTTGCTTTGCTACCTCTTATCATCTGTTCATCATTCTCTCCTATAGCAACAGTTACCTTCTCACCTTCATGAGATGCAACTTCATTCATGAAATCAACCTTCCTCTCTTCTTCACTCTGGGACATTAGTAAGGTTAGATAGTATGAGGTACTATGTTCAATATATTCAGGTGCAAAAATCTCTACTAGAATTCAAGTTGGCTAGCTTCACTCTTGGCAAGGTATACCATTATTTTATTTGTAATACTTTCTTCTTGCTATTGTTATTGTACATATTCAGTTCGAGCATAGTCATTCCATTCATATGTGTAAGGGTTGCTCCACTCTGAATTATATGTATTATCATAGTGTACATTCTAAGACCAATTTTGCATGCTTGGTTGCTCTCATATACATTTTGATGCCTGAAATTTATGATTGTAATAATTACTCCCATAAATTTCACAACAGGGTATGGATATCAGTTAAGCATTTAAAAATATGTCAAAAAACATATATTTTCAATATGGTAATGTTACATATTGCGATGACATATCATAACTCTTATGAGAATATTGATTGTTCCACTCTTCCATTGTGAGTTATGGCTATGACAATGAATTATAAATCCTAACAATAAGTCACAAACTCAAAGTCAAAGTAGAGAATTTCAAAAGCTAATTAAATGAGCAAGCAAAAAAAAGTGAAATACAAGAAAAATAAAATAAATACAAAAAATAATAGTTATATTAATAAAAATTGAGCTTTCGTAATATTACTGTCCCCAATAATGGCCCTAAAAACTTGATTGATCCTCTAGGAGTTAAGTTCAACATTAATTTAATTATAAGTGCACAACGTAGCTGTAATTAACACAACCAAGTACAGGTCAATATTACGAAGATAGTAATTATTAGTAGTTACCTTGTTTAGTAGTGTCTAGGTGATAAATCTACCTAAGTATCTTGGAATTATAAAACTTTTATCATGCAATTATATTATTGATTATTGAATGAAAATTCCTATCTTATGTTAATAACTCTCTCGATATTGCTAATAACTAATCCAAGAGTTGATTAAGATAAATTTTTCTAGTTAGAATCCATAGGATTAAAAAACTGATTTATGAAAAAATTTTAGATTTGACGCTAGTTTGAGGATTTATATCAACCTATATCTAGATTTGCATGCAACTTCTTTAAATTATGGTAGATCTATTCATATAAGAATATTTCTCAATCTCAATCATATGAGATCAAATCATGCACTAATATTCCAAATATATTAGAACAAGAGTAAAATATATAATTGAATCACAATAATCAATCAATATAATTGCTTTGAATAAAAAATTAAAACAAATTATTATTCTAAACTTGGGTTCATCATACCTAGACACTAAACATGTTTAGTTACTAATCATAAAAAACTAGATTAAAGATAAACATGAAGAAAAACTAATAAAAAACAAAGGAATCATAATTCTAAATCTCTTTGTTTCTTATATTCAATCTTCTTGTAAGTTTGGATTTAGTGTAGTTATCTACTAGATTTCTTGATGTTAACTTCATGTTTTCCTCATCCCTTAATCAAAATCATCACCTCTCTAGGAGTTTTAAATCTAAAATCTGCTTAATAATTTGGCACTCCCTTTTTAGCCTCCACTAACATCCTTTTATAGTAAAAGTTAAGGCTCCTGGGACATACATGATCACTTACATAGACATTTAGGTGATTGTGTAGTTGAAAGAATACCTAAAATTGTGACTTCACATGTTCTCAAAGACTTACAAGGTCGTGTATCTCCAAGTAGCTTCAAATATTTGTTTTATATTATGATTTCATTTGAATTTTTGTCCTTTTTGTACATGAAGGCAATTATCACCAATATATGCACTTTGGAGCAAATTAAGTACCAAATATACAACAAAACTATTAAATATCAAGCAAAACACATGAAATATAGGTATATAATTATTGTTAAATATGCATATGTCATTTAAGACGACCATAATTTCTCTTAACCCGTATAATTATTGTATGCTGGAAAGTACCATCGAATTTTGTTTTATAAAAGGACTACTAGAAGGAAGGAGAAGTTAGAACTAGTGCACTTTGACATGTGTGGTCCTATAAAGGTAGAAACCTTAGGAGGTAACAAGTATTTTGTTACATTTATCTTGCCACATGTAAGACTTAGGTCTTCATGTTGAAAACAAAAAGTTATGTGTATAAGACCTTTTGAAAATTTCATATCATATAAAGGAGACATAGAGAAAGCTTAAATATCTTCAAATCAATAATGGTAGAGAGTATAACTCCAATGAATTTGAAGAATATTATGTAATATATGGAATAAGACAAGAGAAGATGAAACCTAATACACCATAGCATAATGGTGTTACCAAGATGATGCGTAGAACCATTGTGGAGAATGTTTAGCGTATGCTTTGAATGTCAAAACTACCAAAGTCCTTTTGGGGTGAGGCAATATGAATCACATGGTACATGATCAACATAACTCCTTTTGTCCTATGGGAGCTTGACATCCCCAAGAGAGTATCAAAACTAGATTTGAAGACTATTATTCCTTATGGTGATGAGGAGTTTAGCTACAGGTTTTCCGACCCAAAAAACTATAAGGTTATTATAAGCAGGGACATAAGCTTCTTCGACCATAAGATAGGTGCAAATTGCATAAAAGAAGACAATACTACTTCCAAAAATTTGTTGTTCAGTACTATAGATTCTACCCCTATTTATACTTTCGTTAATTAACCTACAGGTGAAGAAGGCAAACATAAGCTAGCACATGATGATAATGATTAGGGTAATTTGATGGTGAAGAGTCATATGAGACATATGAAGTAGAGGAGGTTCACGAACATTATGATCATAAGGAGGAACTTGCTTAAGAATTGAAAGACGTCTAACTTAAAAGGGTAACTATAGTGAAGAGACCTTCGATAAAATAGCCTATTTTGGATTGTCTCCTAGTCATTGCTGAAGGGGAGCCAGAGAATTTTCAAAAAGTTCAATCACTTGAAGACAAAGACTGTCGGCTTAAAGAAATATAAGAGGAGATGAACTTATTAAAAAAGAATGTGACTTGTGAGTTAGTGAAACTTCCCAAAATCAATAAGGCTTCAAAAAATAGATGAGTATTCAAGATTAAGAAAGAAGGTGCCAAACTAGTAGAGCATAAAAGATTGTTGGTGAAGGGATATAATCAAAATAAGGGAATCAATTTTAACGAGATTTTCTCATTAGTAGTTAAGATGACATCAATATGTATATTATTGGTCCTAGTTGCTAGTTTGGATCTTGAACTAGGGCAACTTAATGTCAAGACTATTTTTTTACATAGCGATTTGAAAGAGGATATTTACATAAAGCAGCCAGAAGGGTTCAAAGTCAAAGAAAAAAGGATTTTATATACAAGTTAAAGAAGAGTCTTTATAGGCTCAAATAGATACCAAGATAGTGGTATAAGAAGTTTGATTTATTTATGATGAGAAATAGGTATAAACAAATGTTAGTTAATACTTATGTGTATTTTATAAAATTTCGTAGTCACTTCATTATTCCTATCTTGTATGTGGATGATATGTAGATAGTGGGACAAGATACTGGTATGATTTTTAGGTTGCAAGAGGACTTGCCCAAGTACTTTAATATGAAAGATTTAGGTCTTGCAAAATAACTTTTAGAAATAGAGATCATTCGTGATAGTAAGGATGGAAACTTATAACTGTCACATGAGAAATATATTAAACAGGTGTTTGAAAGACTTAATATAAAGCATGCCAAGCTAGTGAGTACACCACAAGTAGCTCATTCCAAGTTGAGCAAGAGAGCTTGTACTACTATCGAAAAGGAGAAAGAGAAAGTATCCTCAATTCCATATTTCTCAATTGTTGGCTCCTTAATGTATACTATGATATGCGTTAGATTAGATTTCACACACATTGTTAGATTAGTAAGTAGATTCTATCCAATTCGAGAAAGATACATTAGGAAGTAGTAAAGTAGGTCTTCAAATATTTGCAAGGCACTTCTAAATTGTGTTTGTTTTCTAGAATTAGTAAGCTAGTTCTAGAAGAATACACATATGTGGACATGGTTGGTGATCTAAATAATAAAAAAGTCGACATCATGCTTTTTATTCAAATTTACGAGGGAGATATTTCTTAACAATCTATGTCACAAAAGTGTATAACTTTGTCTACTGATAAGGTGAAATATGTTGCAGCTGTGGAAGTTGAAAAGGAGATGCTTTGGTTGAAGTGATATCTTCAAGAACTGGACATGAAACAAGATGAGTACATGGTTTATTATGATAGTCAAAGTGCTATGAATTTAACCAAAAATTTCATGTATCATTCCCGCATTAAGCATATAGGTATCATTGGTTGTGATCTGTGGTTAAGGAGTAACTAAAAAAGTTGAAGAAGATTCACAAGGACAAGAATAGTGTTGACATGTTAACGAAGGTGGTTTTTAGGAGTACGTATAAGCTTTGTAGTAAGCTTGTCAGGATGGTTTTTAAGTGAATAGTAGGTGATATATTTCTCCACCTAAATGGGATAAAAGGGAGATTGATGTGGGTCTAGCCCTATTTTATGGATATTTCTTTGTTTAATATCACTAAATCTGGACTCCAAAAGTCTTTAGATTTCTCCACCTAAATGGGATAAAGAGGGAGATTGATGTGGGTCTAGCCCTATTTTATGGATATTTCTTTGTTTAATACCACTAAATCTGGACTCCAAAAGTCTTTAGATTTCTTCACCTAAATGGGATAAAGAGGGAGATTGATGTGGGTCTAGTCCTATTTTATGGATATTTCTTTATTTAATACCACTAAATCTGGACTCCAAAAGTCTTACTTATTTTCATAGATCAAAAGGAATGAAGTTTGGATAGATTTCAAGCAAAAACTGATGATTGGAAGTTATTTTTGGAGGACATGTCTATGTCAACAGTGTATGTTATTTACAAACGATATTGTCCTGGTAGATGAGACCAAGGAGGGGGTCAGTGCCAAGTAGAATAAGCAGGTCCAAGACGAAGTATTTAGAATGCAACTTTTCGGGTAGTCAGTTGACACAAGAGACGGCGATAACGATTGGCACTGACATCATACCACAAAAATCAAGTTTTAAATACCTCGAATCTATCATGCAGGGAGATGGCAACATAGATGATGATATATTACATCGTATCAGATCTGGGTGGACCAAATGGCGGGGTGCTTCAAGTGTTTTATATGATAAAAAGGTTTCTATAAAACTCAAAGAAAAGTTTTATAAAATGGTTGTTCGACCAACCATGTTATATGGGGCAGAATGTTGGCCTACTAGACGTAGTCATACGCGTCAGCTGTTAGTAGCAGAAATGCGTATGCTTAGGTGGATGTGTGACATTACCCTGAGGGATAGGGTACGGAATCAGGTAGTGAGGGA
>JANTPM010000002.1:24321538-24332601 GCA_025434745.1 Erythroxylum divaricatum | reverse complement strand
AATAATTAATAATAATATTATTATTATTATTAAGAAGTTTAAAATTTATAATAATAATAATAATAATAATAATAACAGTAATTATTTAAAAATAAAATAATAATAATAATAATAATAATAATAATAATAATAATAATAATAATAATGATGATGATGAGTGATAAGTAATATAATTAAGAATAAAAATTGCTTATGTAGGAGAGGGGTGTAAATAGTAACCACTAGATTGGAATGAAAACTTGATACCTATCCTATTTGGAGGGTTTGGTAGATTCTCAAACTTAATGGAATAAATCCATTCCCTTTGAATTGAAAACCCCAAAGCAAACACTGTTTTTTACAATCATTCCATTCATTCATTCCCAAACCCTCAAACCAAACGCCACCTAAAGCTTCCCTGCATTGTTACGAATATTATATGAGATTTGATACCGGATTGAATTCTGGTATGATATCGTTTTAATACAAGTTAATGTAAGGTATCATTTTGGGTACTTATTTAAATTTATAAAATTGTCCTTAAATTTTTTAAAAATTACAAAATAATTCATTGTTATATTTTAGAGCTGTAACTATATTTTCAAAAGTTATAAAATAAATTAATTTAATAATTATTAATAAATATAATTAAATTTAAACTATATTCTTAAAATATATAAATTTTAAATGAATTTTGATTTAATAATTAAAAATACATATAATAAATATTAATTTATAAATAATATTTTATAAATTATTTATTTTAAAAAATAAATATTTTTATTAATACTTTACTAATAAACATTATATAAAATATTAAAATAAATTTAAATAAAAAATAATTTATTTTAAAGTTTTTTTCAATATTAGGTGATCTACGAATCAGGAACCAGCCTCATGTCCCAATGAAGGTTCCTGGAATTTGTTTCTTTTTTGTCTGTTTTCCTTTGTCTTCTGTTTTCCTTTTGTTTCCATTTGCACTTTTTCTAACTACACCTAACAGTTTTAATGTAATCATTCTTTGCTTAGAATCTCAATAAGGTATCACTGATTTGTTTCTTGTAAATTATGTTATAACTCTCATAGTGCTTTTGGGAGCCAATTTTTGTGTTGGATGAGCAGTTTGATGTTGCGAGCTAATTCTCTGGTCGGTTGTAGACGTTTTGTGTTTTTACATGTTGAGTCAAAGTCAAGTTTTTTTTTATATTTTATTGCTGTCTTTATTTAGATATTGGTATTTTTCTACAGATAAAAAGATGATATATTTCGTTATATTTTAGTTTTAAAATATATTTTATTTTTAAAAATCGAGTTATATTTTATATTTTATATTTTATTTATTTATGTATTTATTGTAATTTTATTTACATAGTTTTTTAACGCGCCAGATTTACTTATTTACTCTTTAACCTGCATCACTATTTTATTGTCACATTTGTATGTGAGTTTACCAGAAACAGCCTCTCGACTATGTAGAGGTAAGGTTGTATACTATTAGACCTTCCCAGATCCTGCTTCATTGCGGGAATTTGGATTGGATGTGATGATGATAATGACGACATTGACTTAAGGTGCAATAGTTTGGGTTGGTATGGTTCAAGAAAACTTTCCCTAAGATGTCCTTCATCTTATGGCTGTCACTTAAAAGAAAACTCCCTACTCTAGACGTAATCTGAAGCTCGCTACACCTTCCTAACAATTGTCCCCCTATGTGATCAATATTGTGAATCTATTGCTCATCTCTTCTTTCAATGTAAATTTTTATCCTATCTACTAGTTAAGAGACAAAAAGGTTACATATAGGATTGCCAATACAAGAACTTAGCCAGCATTACCACCGGGATGAGTAACACTGAGAAAGAAATCTAGCTCATAATCTAATAATGAGAATAACTCTTGATTGTTTGATTTATTTAATATATATGGAAAGAAATACAAGGATATTCAGAGATAATAATTGCTCTTCGACTTAAACACTCAAGAGAAATCACTTGCTTGCATCATTTATGTATTGAATGCTTCAAAGTTTAGCTAGCAACTAGGGCTTAGTAACTTCTACTTTGGTTTGAGCCAATGTGTAATTTAGCTCAATGTGGCAAATTAGTGATTACCCCTGAAGTGCTAACTCCAATGATAAGAACCTAAGCCATTTAGAAGAAATTTACGAATGGATTATGGCTTTGTTCTCATAGATAAAGTTTTGCATATCAAAGTGAAACTTAATCTCCTGCTCCATATATTCAAATAGTTGACATCTTGATCACCAACTCTCAAGATTTATGTTTCCAAAAAATCTCTCAAGATGTAATAGGCTTTTAAACTTATTTTTTCTCATGTAGAGCTAGAATGAAGCTTGCTGTGCAACTTTGTTGAATGTGTACTTAACTATATTTTCTCTCCCTCAACGCAATTCTCTTAAATTCTTAAAAAGACACATCATGGCCTTGCAACAAGAGGAACAATCATACAAGAATTTATTCAATGCGTACCAATTAAAGCGGCTCGTGTTCCAATAATTTTTATATTGCTTATGTTGTTAGTACTTATGATCAACATCTAGTTGACAATAATATTTCTTTTAGTAATTTTTATGAATAAAAATAATTCATTAATCCCAATGGTCAATAGGAAAAAATACAAAAGAGTTTTATCTAGCCCCTTCTATAAAAAAATTATGTGACTAAGAAGCCTGATACCAAAAGGTTTATCACAATCTTTTCTGAGATCTTACGCACGTTAAGGTTAAAATATTAGGTTTTTTTTTTAATGTGACCTTCTGTATAAAAAGTAAACAAGTATAGAGCAATTAGATCCCCTTACTCAAACCTTTTGCTCCTTTAATAATTTTGTTAATTTCTCCACCAATTAAAATACAGTAAGAGAGATAGTTGATTGAATTAAGGATGGCTTTGAGTCATGAAGCTATGAGCTTGGCAATAATCTTGTAAGCAGTATTACAATATGATAATAGCATAAAGAAGAGGGATTTGGAGATATAGGGACAAAACTAGTGAATATCTTATTAATCTCCTTAAGACGCTTACCTATATTGAATAATTCAAGTACTGCATTAGTTGCGAAGTACTTAGCAAACCTTCAAGACTTCTGAAAATGGAATGCATTGAGGTCATTCGGCCTTAGTGATTTGTTAAGATTAAGCTCAAATTGGGCCCTCTCAACATCAACCTCATTGAATGGTATAAGTAAGCTTTAGGCATCAGAAGCAGATATACCACCAAGATAATTGAATTTATCAATTAAGAGGAAAGGAACATGCAGAAGCTACTCCCAAATTATTGGAGATGTATTTAAAATATACTCCCATTAATTTCTTTTGAGTTTATGCCAAAGAACTAGAAGAATTCTGAAATGAAGAATTTTGTCAACATTTTTGTTGAAGATGACTGAATTGTGGAAAAAGATTGAAGTATTTAACATATGCTCCCATTAATTTCTCTTTAGTTTATGACAAAGAACTATAAGCATTTTGAAATGAAGAAATTTTGTTGGTATTTTTCCTGGAGAGGGCTTAAATGTGGAAAAAGATTGGGTTTCAATCTTTCTGAAAGAGCTATTATATTCTGAACCTTTGTTTGAAGATTGAGAAATTAGCTTCCAGAGCTCTTACGTAATTTGAGAGAGCAACTTTCTCAACTTCCACCTTTATGGGAATGGAGGGATCCTAATAGAAGGACTGTTAAGCCTTAATTAAGAAGTTTTTGGTATCATCCATTGCATGGTTATTATTCTTATACTTCTTGTGATTCAACCTCTTCAGTTCTTGTTTAACCATTTCCAATTTTCTACAAAAAATGTAGGGTTTAAAGTTTGAGAAATTATGGCTTAACCCTTTCCTTAAAGAAGCTTCAAATCCTTCATATTTAACCAAGAAATTATTAAATATAAAGGAAAACTCATTAGCCTCTTTAAAGTAAGAATTTATAACAAAATAGGGGAATGGTATAGGAATAGTGTAATTCCAAAAGTATCTATGCTTTTTTCTAAAGTGGAGAGCGAGCCAATTATTGTTCAGTAGTGCTTGATCTAGCTTCATTATATTAAACCATCGACCTTGCTATTAATTAGTCTAGGTATAGTATTGGCCTTCCATTATAAGATCCGTGACTTGTAATTGACTTACACAATCCGTTAAGTCATTTGAGAAGTTTCTAATACATGCATTCCTTTCATATTCAGTGTGATACATAATGCTATTGAAATCTCTAAAAAAACACCTAAATGATGTTGAAAACAAGGTGAATTTTTGAAAGTTTTCCTATAAAGAAGTTATTTAAAACACCAGATTATGAGATTGGCTTAAAACTTAAATTCTTTTGTTCAATAAAAAGACTAATAGATTGATCATCTAGTTAATATATGAAGAGCGTAGAATATCCACTTTATTTGTATCAAAAGCAATAATTATTTTTCATTAAAATGGGAACTATAGTTGATAGTTATTTTTCAATTCCTTTAAAGCAATCTCAGCTATGTGTAATTGTTCTCCTTCATTTTGGTCTCTTGTAAACCGATTAGAAATTATTTAGTATTAATAAGATAATCTCCTAACATTTGTTGATTTTGGGGCAATTCAATCACTTAACGTCCCAAACAAAAATAGAAATTAAGAGGGGAGAACTTTAGCTATTGTTATTGTTCTTCCTTTTAGATTTTCTACCTACTACCACCTTGAAATCTTTATTAGGCTTCATAATCTCTTGAGTATCAGTTATAGAAATTAAGTGGTAGTTGATAAGCTTTACCGTCTTGTAGTGTAAGACTCCATATCTTTTGGACAAAATGGGATTGTAGGAGTTGTACGGTCAATTCCAAGATCTTGTGCAATTTGAGTATGAGTAGAGTTTAGGTCTTTAAATGGAATGGCTTTCAGTGATCGCTAAGGAGTTCTAGATACATTGTGATTGGATTAGCGGCAAGTTGTTCAAAATCCTCTTAATTGGTGGTAAAATTATTATTTTTTATTTTAGGAGGTGAAAAATAGAGATTGGATTAAATTGGAGCATCATTTTTCAAAGTCACGAATTTTGAAAAAGATGAAAGATTGCTGCAGTGGATAAAGTAAGATCATGCCTAAAGTCAAATTTGCTCAAAAAGTATTAGCTCAGTTAGTTGACTTATTCTCAGCCTATAATATAGGGATTGAAAGAAGTTATTTTTGGGATAGGAAAGAGGAGGAGAACATTACACACACACTCTCCATAATTCTCTTTCGTTATCTTTATGTTTTCTCTTCATCTTCATCTTTTCTTGCATTTTTGTGGTGGAACTAAATCCATGAATGGCTAAATCTGGATATTCTGATTTAAAAGGATTCAAAACTAGTTTTGAATTTGAAAGGTTTCATTCTAAATCTAGATTTTATTTTAATTCAAATATTTCTTGTTTTGCATTCTTTTATTTCATGAATGATCAATATTGATTAATTTGACAAATTAATTCGTTGTTGATTATTCTATAGCTATATATGAATGCATTAATCTATAATTATCATTAATGATTCATACAAGCAGTAAAGGAGTTATTTATGAATTTGTATATTTAACTTATAAGAAATAAGAAAAGAAAAATAAAATAGTTATATTTATCTCAATTATTTAATTTAGGATTTAGTCTTTTTTATTAAGCTTATTGCAATCATTTAATTGATATAAAATGCTATCATACTCAATAAATTTATGGTAAGTTTTGGTTTGAATGCTAAGTTCAATCCAATTAATTTAAAAAAATTTGAGACTTATTATAACTATCTTCATATGTTTTAGATTAGTTGCTTGAATTGTGAAAATTATTATTTTTAGACAAATGATCAATGTTAAAATTAGACGATATCTTTCCTTTGAATTGGAGTTAAATACAATTGAATTTCTCACTTTAACACTTAATTAATTTATTTTAATTCCTTGTTAATTTTAATTATTAGTTAATTAAGCATAAACTCCCACTTAGTTTTATCAATTGCAATTAAGAAACTAATATTTAATTCTCTTAAGATTCAACCTTGTTTCACGATTGCTGCAGGAGTTTAGTGAACACAAAGTTAATTTTAAGGGCTTCGACGACCAGTTCACTAAGGATTTGGGAGCTATCATTAACTTTATATCCAAAGTTAGGAAAAAGGTAAGATTACCTCCTAACATTTCTTTAAAAGGTCTAAGTTAGTCCTCACTGTTTTTTATGTAGCACGTTAACGCTTCCAAATGTCACTAATAGTACCTTAAATTCTAAAAAATAGTTAAGTTTTTGGTAGTTTCTTAATATATAGGACATCAATTTAGCCTATATGATGTCACAACTGGTAAATGTGGACCAACCAGAACTTGATATATTTTTTTTTAAATTGATTTCTTTAAACATTAGTTGAATGTATGATTTTCTACCTAACATTTCATAAAAGGTCTAAATAAATCACCTCTAGTGTTTATGATCACTAGAGATGAGGCAAGTTTAACGTTTATCTAGGTAATGATTCAGAGCGAGAAACTTAAACCATAAATGACGTAAAAAAAATTGGTTCAAAGTGATTTATTAATCACTGTATCTTTCTTATGTTGCCAGATGTGAGTTCTGAATAAGTTTTTGAGTAGATTAGTGAACTCAAGTTAAACATTGAGTATGTTTGAACTATCATCTGTACGGTATTTCTTAAATAAAGATGTTTAAGTTAAACAAAGTGGGTAAATACCGTAGCACATGACTCATACCATATGTGCACAACTGACCATAAAAAGGAATTTATGTAAGTCACAAGATCTCATCTTATATTGTGTGAGACCCTTGAGGTTAAGAGGAACCTTATCATATACCCTTATGACTTTTGTTTCATTCTTGAGAATTGAATTTAAGATCTGCTACTTTAAGTTATTGACAAAAGATTATGCTAGATGCGATCCTATGTAATAATTCTAGGAAAGCAAATTAAATTTAATTTAAAAGAGAATTGAGAATAGAAGAAGGTCATTTAATTTAGATCATTGACTTGCATGAAAAGTATTCATAGATGGTTATCATCTCTTTAGTAGAAAACTTGAATACAGTCATGACATAAGAAACTAAAGGAGATTAAAGAAAAATGCAAATGTGAGATATGAACTAGGATATAGCATACAGTGTCTACTTAAGGACACATAAGTCCCAGGATCAATTTGTTAAATCAAGATGTCATATACTCCTAACAGATATATGACACTGTGCTCTCATTGTATGCTGGTCACATTGGTTATTGAATAAATATAAGCACTGCAGAGTTTTGTTAAACCCATCATGTGTGAGTGGAAGATGATGACTTTTATACACCTGTGAAGGATATAGTAGTCAACCCTCTTGAAATAAGTACCAAAGGTAGTTATATGGAGACTTTAAAAACAAACGACAGAGACACATATTTAGATGTATGTTTTGAGAGGTTTTTTACTTCTTTGATACAATAAAGAGAAGAGTAGAAACAGAAAAATTCTCTGCAGTGAAAGTTCAAACAAGGTTCTACAACAAAATTAGAGTCCCGTGATTCACATGATCTTTGTGCTTATGTTTTATTATGTTTAATTTTCTAACAGGTAACTTTATTGACCGAAAGCAACACAAAATAACCGTTGTCATATTCACCGACGATTGCACAAAATTTTTGCAGGTAAATTTGCAACGGACATTTTGTGATTCATCGTAAATAATTACCTGCGGCCGTTTCTCCGACGTCTTGGTCCGTCAGTAAATTCCGTCTCCAACTTAGCTTTCCGACAGAATGTATAGTTGTTCCATTGGTAATTTCCGCCATTAAGTTTTATTTTTCTTATATTGGCTGTAACCATGTCAGTATATGCCAACTAATGATTGTTATTATTATGTTGATTTCAACAGGTGAACAAATGATTTGCAATGCAGAGGGAGTTATATGGCATCTGAATATGTACTTTGGGTTTACTTGACCTATAAGGCAGATGTTTATAGCTTTGGAGTTACGGGTTGGAAATCGTTAGCGGCAAGAACAACAGTAACTATATGCCAAGTATTGAATGTGTCTGCCTCTTGCCCAGGATTTGAGATTAGGCCATCAAAGACTACGTGAGAGAAGTCAATTTTCAGGTTCTACCACGCCCAACTCGTATTGCTCATTTGATATGTAGATAAATTCCGCTTGGTCGTTTACTGCTTATTTATTGCATGATTGAGCAATAGCTTGTACATAATGCAGCCTCCTCCTAAGGATATGAGATAATGCTGGAGCGTTAAGCTATTAATGCACTTGTCTCCAACCGAGCACTGGGACAGGACTTGGAAAAGTCTGAAAATGAAAGCTTTGGATGCGAATATTGACTTGGCTACCAGATTGCAAGTCTGATGCATGTAGACATCCTCATTAAAGGCCCTACCCTTCTCAACCAGAAATGAAATTTGTGATTACTTGGAAGGACAGCTCTCAGTTCACAATTGGCTGTGCAAAAGTAGAATTGAATGATTAATGTATATGTATGTTGACATTCTAAAGCAACCTTTGCATTACACATTTGCATTCACAATTGGCTGTGCAAAAGTAGCCAGAAGACTCTTACTCCTAAATCCTAATACTTAATATATCATTTCTTAAGTACTGCGGAGAAAACGAAATTTAATTAGTGATTTGACATTGATGCAATTAATATATGTTCCATGATACAAAATTGGACGGACTCAACCGCAAGGCTTGATAACTACAAATGAAGAAGCAATTAATGCATGCCTTTTTTTAAAAAACTATATTATTATATAGAAAATTAAAATTGTATAAGAGCATATAAACAGAAGTGTTGATAAACATGATCTTGATATAGTTACGTCTTTCTTTATCCCTTCTTTTAAAGTCATCGGTTTATGGATCCTTCTTTTGTTATTACGATTGGAGATGCTCTTCAAAAGGTTTTTATATGGATCATCCTTTTTTCAAAAAGTAAATAATTTAATTGAGTAAACTTTAATTATTGTGTTACTAATTATTGGGTTATGTCGTCGATTAAAATTGTTTATTGTAAAATTTTTAGTATTTTATATGAATTTATTTCTTTTATTTATTTAAATATTATAAAAGGAAAATTTAATAATATGAATAAACATACCAGACCTCCTTATGATTAACTCTTCTTTTAACTTTATCTCATAAATTTTAAAAATTATGAAGTACATGCCTATATTTGAGTGTTGGTTTGAAGGAGAATAAGTGCCGGTAGTTATTAAATGTTTATAACATTTTGATTTTCCCATGTCCAGTGGCTAATGTTGACTTTTTCAATATAATTTTCACATTAAAAGGGCTAATAGAAATAATTGTATATCTATGTGATTTGACTTTTTCTTATTTGAATTATCATATTTTAAATTTTATTTTTATAATATCATGTAACTCTTTTTATTATGTCTTGTTAGTTTTTTCACTCATTATTTTAAAATAACATTATATTGAAATTTAATAATTTTGGCAATACATTATTTTGAGTAAAAATAGATCAATATTAACAAAACTAAAGTGTTCCTAATATCACATTCCCTGACAACAGCGCTAAAAACTTGATTAACCTTGAAGCATGTTAGTCAATATTTATTACCGCAAGTACACGGTATAGTTGTAGCTAGTATCAGCAAATATGGGTCGGTCCCATGAGAATGGTAAGTACTAGTAATTACTATTGTTCTATTATTTAGCCTACATATTGATTATGGTGTTCAACTTAAGAAACTAATATTAAGCAAATAAAGTAAACAAGTAGAATCAATTAAAGCAAAGGATTGGCGACACTAAATTAATTACCAATATTAGAAAATTAGTACCTAGGCTTCGAATTCCACTAAATCCTTAATTGATTGATTATTTGTCTTGCAATTATGTTGCTGATTTGTTAGACCATGGAGATTCCTAAGATATGTTAGTAGTTGATCTTGAGTCTACTAACAGCTAATCCTAAGGTCTCTAATCGAATTACCCAGGTTAAAACTTATAGGATTGCATTGTTGTATTCTAAATCTCTCTATTAGTTTTGACCCCTAATTGAGAAGATTTATGTCGTCCCATCTATATGATTGCAATCAACTCTTTCCAATTATCATATATCTATTCAACCTAGGATTTCTCAATCACTAAGCATGAAATCAAATTAAAGTCTAAAAATCATATTAATTGACAATAAATAAAAAGGATAATTGGATCTCAATAATAAACAAACACAATTGCGTTCACAAAAGAATCAAAACATGTCAAAGTATTCAACTAAGGTTCATCTGACCTAAATACTAATAAAATTTAATTATACATTGACGAACACAAAATCATATTTATATATACAAAAAACATAATAGAAAACATCATAATCATAATTCTAAATCTCCCTGATTGTTCTCTATCATGTATTCTAATAATGAACGTGTCTGATCGTGCGTTATGATGGATCTGTTGATAAAAATCTCACGTCTTCCACTCCTTAAGCTCCAAATCACCTCTAGAATCATCTTTGAACTCCTAAGAACAGCGCTAGCCGTTTCCTCTTCTTTATTGCCTCTGAAATGTTGAATTCATATGAAAACCTAGAATTTTGGGTTTTACATAGTCATCTGCACGGTTATGCACATGAACATGCATAATTGGAAATACTCAGATATAGCGAAAGTGTAGGGGTGTGCAAAAGTGCACAATCATACACCCCTTACAGATTGCTAATTTTCTATTTTAAGCTACATTTTCGTCCGAATTTCTCTCCGTTAAATCCATGAAAGCAATTATTACCTATAAACACACTTGGAGAAATTTAAGTATCAAATATACGATCAAAGTATAAAATATCTAGCAAAAACATCAAATATGGGTGGTAAAATATAGTCAATTATCCATCTATCACCCAGTACCTATGGCTTCCTATTTGGATTGATATAAAAATTAACAATTTTATCCAAGCCATGGAAAAATATGATGTCTCTCTCTGCACTTCCTTGCTAGAAAGATTCCTTCTTATCTTTTTAACATATTCTTATCTTTTAGGAATATTATTGGGACCCAATGTCCCCCAATAATTCTTCTTTATTGAATGTTAGTAAGTATTACTATA
>JANTPM010000002.1:24298990-24314888 GCA_025434745.1 Erythroxylum divaricatum | reverse complement strand
ATTTAGTTATGGGCCCTAAGCAGATAAATTTTATTGGGTGATAATTAGGGTGAACTTATCAAGTTTTGTTCGGATGATGTAAAAATAAGTTCGGTTTGAGGTTTCTTTCGTGGTGAGGAATTCCTCCCTCGTGAGATGCGCGTCCAGATGTCACGTAAGACGTCGGGCACGCGACTCACCAAGGAGGGGTTCCAATATTCATGAAGTTGATTGTCGAATGATGAGATTGTCAAGATTCTTTTGGTTATTGTGGAATCATTTCTAATAAATAAGAAAGTTCTTAAGTAGGTTACTGCAAGAAATGAAGCATTTAGCTTATGATTTCATATCCTTTTAAGAATTATACCATTACTTATGAAAGGAAATAAATCATTTGAATTTTAAAATATTATACAGTTATCATCAAAATCGTTAAGAAGAAACCTTAAGCTAACAAATTGTTAAGAGACATCAAAGCAAGTAATGTCCTACTTGATAAGCACGTCAAATATTGGACTTTGGATTGGCTAGGCTCCATGAAGAGGAGAAGAGCCATATTAGGACCCGAGTATGGAACCATGCCAAGTAATGATTGTTATTATTACTATGATTTGAACAAGTGAACAAATGATGTGCACTGCAGAGGGAGGCATAGGGCACCTGAATTTGTACTTTGGGTTTACTTGACCTCTATGGCAGATGTTTATAGCTTTGGAGTTATGGTGTTGGAAATTGTTAGCTGCAAGAACAACAGTAACTATATGCCAGGCATTGAATGTGTCTGCCTCTTGCCCAGGATTTGAGATTTAAGGCCATCAAAGACCTTCGTCAACGTGAAAAAAGTCAATTTTCAGGTTCTACCACACCCAACTCGTATTGCTCATTTGATATGTAGATAAATTCTGCTTCGTCGTTACTGTGTATGTTATTAAAGGCCCTCGGCCCGCCCAGAAACGACGATTACTTGGAACCACCGCTCTCAGTTCACAATTGGCTGTGCAAAAGTAGAATTGAATTATTAATGTATATGTATGTTGACATTCTAAAGCAATCTTGGTTCTTGGCATTACACATTTGGTTGCTTCCGATAATAATGGAACGAATCTAGAAAATAAGAATTTTATAAATGAAAACTTGTAGCTTTGGAAGTGGCCAGAAGACTATTACTCCTAAATCCAAATACTTCTTTATATTCCATATATCATTTCTTAAGTACTGCGGAGAAAACGAAATTTAATTAGTGATTTCACATTGATGCAATTAATATAAGTTCCATGATAAACAAATTTGACGGACTCAACCACAAGGCTTGATAACTACAAATGAAGAAGCAATTAATGCATGCCTTTTTTAAAAAAACTATATTATTATATAGAAAAATAAAATTGTATAAGAGCATATGAACAGAAGTATTGATAAAAGTGATCTTGATATAGTTACGGCTTTTCTTATCCCTTCTTTTAAAGTTATTGGTTTATAGATCCTTCTTTTGTTATTGCGATTGGATATGCTCTTCATAAGGTTTTTATATCAATATCCTTTTTTCAAAAAGTAAATAATTTCATTGAGTAAACTTTAATAATGAGAAATACAACTACAAGAAAATTACAAATTAAAATAAAATATTACCTACGATAAAAATATTGTACGCAATCAGCGACAGAAAATCAATTTCTGTCGGCAAAATTGTCGGAAAAATTTGCGTTTAGCGACGGATAAATTTTCCGTTGGTAAAGATGGATGGAAATTATTGCAACAAAAATTTCGACATAATATAACGATAGTCATTTCTGTCAGTAAATTTGCCGAGAATGCTTCGATACAAAAATAATAATCGAGGTGTACTAACAAAAATGGATTACATTGGTAATTTACCAACGGAAGAGTTATTCCGTCAATAAAATTAAAATTTAAATGCCATCGTTAGCTTCGGCTTCAACATTTTTAATAAATAAAAAACGACGTCATCACCAAATGACGTCTTTACGTGAGACAATTATAGAGCTTATTAGAATGTTTCTCTTCATTTAGTTGAAAGAAGAGGTTAAACTAAGGGAGGTTTTAATTGATGTTTTGATGATAGCAAAAATTAATTACTAATAATGTGTTTATTACTTTGATGAAAAGTAATGTTAGAATAAAATAAAGTTGTAAACTTAAGAAGATATTGTATGATGATGATAAAGAGAAGTTGAAGTTTGCAAATAATGAAATGAAGAATTAAAACAAGAAAAGAAGATGAAAGCTCAACAAGGTCTTTTCACATTCTGTATTAATATTTATAAGCTCACTTTGTTAATTAGATTATCCAAAAGGCTTACCATGCATAATCATTGCATCTTACTTCATTGCATGAGTCTTTTCATTTATATAGAGCTATTAAAGTTTGTGATGTTTATATAAAAGCCTCTTTATCTTTTAAATAATCTTTTAGGAAGATTTTGGGAAGTGATTTTATCATATTTGGATTAAACAATTTGATTTTGAACATTTGTAGTTTTTAAAATCATGCTATTTGAGTGATTGGTCAGCTTATACTGGTTAATGATCGACCAATATAGATTATAATTGTTAAATTTGATGTACCATTAGTTTGTTGTAATATTGGTTAATGTATTAGTTGACCAGTGTGTCATATTGGTCGAATAATATGTTTAATAGTCTACTAATGTCAAATGGGCAGTGAATTTAATATTGTAAATGCATATTTGTCATCAACTAGTGCATCAAATATAGTCATTATAATAGCTATTTCTTAACTCTAACAACTATTTTGTTCCCAAAACATATAAATAGGTGTTTTCTTTTTTTAGCATAAAAAAGCTTTTGAGTGGTGTCTACTCATATTTCAAAGAATTGTTCAATCATTTGAGCATTATTATGTCATATTTGTTTGAGTGACCCATTTTCGAGTTATCAAGTGAATAAGTGAGATATTTTTGAGTTGTAATACTTTATTTAGGTGTTGAATATTGTACTTGGGGTTGATTCAACTAATATTAAAGTCCCTATTCACTTTGTGAAGAACATTGTAAGAAGGGTTCCTCTTTACCGAGAAAGATCCTGCTCACTTTGGAAGAAGATTGTAAGAAGGGCTCCTTTTTACTAAGAATTGTAGTTGAATTCTAAGAAAAATTTTGGGAGTGGACATAGGCAAAGGTTGTTTGCTAAACTACTATAAAACGATTCGCAGTCTTTCTACCAAGCAAGTTTTAACCTTACAAAACTCTCAATATTTAGCAAGTCCACGGGTCATAGTATAATATATAAGGTTTCGATCTTACAAGGAATTAGTGAACTAATCGAATCCCAATTTGTCTAAGGACTAAATATGTAATTAAAATGAAAATAAAAATGAGCAGAAAATTAAGCAATTGAATATGGATAGATTAAAAGTGAAATTGTAAATTAAGACAAGAAATCAAAATTGAGCATAGTCAATTAACAAATGGAAATCTAAATGAGGAAGGTTAACCAATTATGAGAAAAGGGGATATATCCTATCATCTAATGATAACTTAATCACTTTTGAATCAATCCAGTACTGGTCCTAGAAGTTCAAAGGTTGATTACTCTCTTTTGAGTTATAATCATTTAAACCTAAATCATAAACCCTAATTGAATTGAATTATGGAATTTGTAATCTCTCAATTAACAAATAACCCACACATTCAATAAGATTTAAGTACTCTAATAGACAATCGGGTCCTTACATGAGATCTCTATTTATATAAATTATCAATTTGATTGTTTGCATGATCTATTAAATTATTTAACTCTCATTATACAATTTAATCATTTTACTATCAATTCACTCCCTCGATTTATTACTAAAGCAAGTAAATATAACAAACAATCACAATAACCATTTCATTAACATCAAAAGCAATCAAATTAACATTGATTCACAAACAAATCCTTAAAAGAGTTTAGAACATCCTTAAACCCAAATTCAACATCATCACATCCATCTTATACATCAAAATGAAAGAAATAAGAAGATGGAAGAGAAATATGGCTTGAGTGGACTAGAATGGCAGTAGCAGTAGCAGCTCCCTCTTCCTCTCTCCTCTTCTCTCTTCTTCCTTAGATTCTTTTCCAATATAGCAAAATGGAGGCTCTCTTTAAGGGCTTCTTTCTTTTCCTTTTATTCCTTTCACCATCTAGGGTAAAAACTAGGTTTTACCTAGGTGCAAATGTCTAAAATAACCCTCAAAAAGTTGAGTTTGGAAGCAGTCCCCATGTCTATTATGGCACTTGCAATGATCGTGGATAATGAGTCACAATCGTGGCACTTAAAATTTGTCTTCTATCGTGATTGTGGACAATGAATCACAATTGTTAGTCATGTCTGGCTTCTGTCACTATCGTGGCTGATGAGCCACGGTCGTGGCCTGTGCATGATTGTAGCCTTGGCTACTCCTCCAAGTTTTCTCCAAATCTTCTTCGGTCTTCTTTACATGATCTCAAACACTAACAAACTCATCAAAACACCTTAAACAAACAAAATTAAAGCTCGATAATAAGCTCTAAACCACATAACACTCAAACAACACCAACACATAGTCACACTAACATAATTCTATCCTAAACAAACACAAATATTCTAATTAACAACTGAAAACATACTAAATTACCCCCTAAAACATAATGTAACCTATAACTATCTCTTTCCTCCCTATCCTTTTTAAATTATTATTTGATTAAATTATATTAAGTAATTTCCTTATTTATGTTGATTATTGTTATTTGAATGCATTAATTAAAAATTTGTTGAATTTTATAAACATTCAATTCATCCTTCCCTTTCTTGGGTGTCATTAGGGACTAATAGAAGGGAATAGTGAAATTCTGAGTGATTTTTGGATAGTGGATTTTATCACTATTTTTATGAAACACTATAAAATCAATTTGTAATCTCTTTTTTCTACTCTCTTTACTTATTGTCCTTACATAATTGTAATTGCTTTTGTCATTGCCATCAAGTTAAATTTATTAGGGTAGTTTCTTATCCCTCTTAAAAAATTTATTTTGCAATCTCAAATTCAATTTAGAAGCTCTTAAATGTTGTTATATAATATGAATAGTGGAGATCTTGCTTAACAAACTATAACTACAGTTTTTATCTCGTCAATAGTAGTTCAAATTTGGGTGATTTCTCTCAATTTTCTTCCTTGCTTCTTGTTGCTATTTTTGTCCTATATTTATCCTTGTTTGGCAATTAATTGATGTCCATTTTAAAAAGAATTATGTAAGACACTTTGTATACCATTAATGCTCAAAAGCTTTAGTTAAAATGGTTATAATGATAGAACCATTCATTACTAATATCTCAAATGACCATCACAAACATATTATGCCAACAGGAACGAGGAATAAAATAGTGAGAATAGTTTGGTGTTATTACTAAACATAAAAATAGATTTTGTTTTTCAAACGAATCACAAAAATTATATATGCGATGATTAGGAAAATATAAGAAATGGAAAATATTATCAATTTAATGCTAATGTGAAACTTAAATTAATAAGTTAGAGTTGAATTTTTATGTAGATTCTATTTCATAAATGGGTAATCAGAAAGACATATCAGCTAATCACTTTAGGGATAGGCAATTGTACATTGAAAGCTGGAAAGTCATTTAACTGATGTAGGTCCAAATCATAGAATCTTTAAATAACTAAATCAATAGGTACAAGATGATCTTAGGGGAATTCTTATTTACATGTTATGTAGTTGATTACCTAATTTATTTATTTCTAGTATCATCTTGATTTTCTTTGGTCTAATTGTAGGGTTAGGTTAAATTCGTATCAGCATCTTTATTGTTAACTCAATTATCTAAGGATTAGACTTTGTACTTAATTCTCATGGAAACAATAATTTTTGCTCATCACTACACTACTACATAATGATATATCCACTAGCATAAAGTTTATAATATTAGGGGTCAAAAAGTAAAAATCAAGATTTTAATGTCATTTCCAAGGATTTAGTAATATTAAATAGTCCCAATCATTATTATTTTAGTCATTTTTATTCTTATTATTTATTTTCTTTTATTTAATTCTAACTTTTTTACTTTTTATTATTTTTTATTTTGATCTTAAGTTTCGGAGTATTTAATGCATGATAAGATGCAATTCATCTGAACTCTTTGAAGAAGATCTAAAAATAGAGAAGATATAGGCACTCATGATTGAAAAGGGTTAGGCCAAGAAATCAATAAATTTGAAAATATAAAAGGAAAGCATAAATTTATATTGGAATATATGAAAAAATCACTCATGGGAACGCAATCTAATATAATAAGGTTGATAATTACAATAAATAATTTTGAGATCATTCAAATGATTTAATAATTTATATGGTTTGGCAGTTTGTTGAATAAAGATCCTAGCTAGTATATAGTCAATTTTTTAGAGATATGTCAATGGAGCAACTGACAATGTCATATAATTGAGGATTTTCTCATTCTCATTAAGCGATCGTACTAGCTATTGGTTGAATTCATTACTTACAGCTTTAATTAACATATAAAAAATTAATGGAGAAGTTATTGGCAAAGTAATTCCTATTAGTAAAGACATCCAAGCTTCGGAATGGTACCTTTACTTATTCACAATTTGACAATGAGACATTTTATGAGTTGTGGGAGAGATCTAAAGATTTGCCTTAGAGGTTCTCACATTAAGCTTTTTGTCATGGTTTTAAGTTTAGGCATCCTATAATGGTTTGAACTATACAACAAAGTAGATGATTGATTTAGTAGCTGAGAAAATTTTGAATTAAAAAATCCAAAAATCCCTAGAGTTGATTGAGGAGGTGGTGATGAATAATAATCAGTTTTAATCAATTAGGGTGAAGGCAACCAAACTAGTAAGGATATATAATATGGATGTTGCTACCATATTGGCAACTTAAGTGGGAGCATTAATAAAGAAAAGTAATAAACTAAGCGGAGTAGAAAGACTAACATAAGCATTATATTGTTAATTGCGTTGGGAAATCATCTATGATTATCATATTGGTAATCCCTTTATTAAGCCAACTAAATATGTTAACTAAATAAGGAACTACCTATGATCTTAGAACAATCTCTAAAATATTACATGTAATATATGGTGCAGGGTGCAAAAATCATTTGAATTTCTCATGAAATAATCAAGGCAACTCAAAATCCATTCATATCCATATATACAATAGCAATAAAAGGAAATTAGCCATTGAGAAACTATTTGTTGTAACTTCTAAAAGATTTGAGATATTAGAAACAAAGGTTGATCAATTGTAAATTTTAATCATAAACTTAGAGTTCTAGGTTAGGAAATTAGCCAAATCCATTAGCTCTAGGGGTAAACATCTTTACAAAGAAGACATAAGTGAATCTAAAGACGCAATTTTTAAGAAATGGTAAGTTTACGAAGGAAAAAAAGAAGGGAACTAAGAGAAAGGAGGTTGTTCTTAAAGAATGCTCCACCATCCTTTAGAGCAAGTGACTATATAAATTAAAAATTTAGGGACTTTTACTATACCTTGTAATATTGGTAGTTTGTTTGTAAAGAAGAAATTTCCATGTTGGTCAACCAATGTTATAGTTTCTAGTAGTTATAACGACTAGTTTTTATGTAAGATGACTTTTTTGAGCTAGAATATGTATAAAAACTTGGATATTTGATTGCTAGGCATCTTTGTAACGTTTAGGGATTACAATAAAACATTTACAAGATTTTTTGATCATTTATAAGCATCCATCCATTAGTTGTTAATTGATTGAAAGCCTTTAAGCATCAAAGTGAGCAAATAAGGTTTATTTAAGTTATAAACCATCAATTTTGGTTGGTTTTATTATATTTAGGAGTTCTTATAACTATTTAGGTTGTTTTTCACTTTCAAGGAAGATTGTACAAGAGTTTATCTTTATTGAACAAAGATTGTTGTAATAAAATTCCTCTTTACCTAGTTGAAGGTAGAGTTTAGTAAAATCCCAAAATAGGCTTGTGGAGTGGATGTAAATAATGCAGGTTTATCAAAGCAATATAAATATTGATTTAAAATTTTTATTAGTTATACTCTTTACTTTATTATTGCTTGATTGATTAGGTTTAATTAAACTATTTTTGCATTGCATTGTTCAATTTGAAATAAATTAAGGGTTTTTATTAAGTTGCAAAAAGTTTTATTAAATTCACTAACACTCAATGCGCCCCCTTTTATGTATTAATAATAAAGAACTTGAAAAGTTTTTAGAAACTTATTTTAGGAGGTTTGGTTAAACTATGTTAGAGTTAGGTTTATATTAAAGTTTTAAGGTGTTTTGTACATAATCAGTACACATTAGTCAGCCAATTCAACTAGTGCTCCTAAAGAAAGAAAAAAATTTACCAAGAGTTTGTAACCATATTAGGCGTTACACTGGTCAACCGGCATGACAATATGGTTGACCAATATTACTACATATGAGTTATGGAATGAATCTTTAGCATGCTAGAGAGTTAATAAGAACCTTAAGAGGCTAGAAATAGAATTTAAGTAAATGTGAGCATTGCCTTATGATAAGTGTAAATTGCACCATGTTTTAAGGCTTAGTTTATTATCTGTTTAGCTGTTAATTCAATCATTTAGTATATATTTAGGTTAGAATTGTGTTAGTTTGTAAATGATTTATGTTTTAAGTTTTTTATCGGTTAGTACAAGTCTTTGACCTTAAATATTATATTTTTGAGGTACCTTGATGTGTTTGCTAGTATTTCAGGGTCAACATCAAAGAACGGAGAAGTTTCGAAGACATTCGGGTCAAAACAATGGCCCATAATGACAAAAGCATCAAATTTGGCCCATGATCGTGTCCTACATGCCATGATCGTGACAAAGCCCAGGAAATGGCCTACGATCGTGACCTGTGTCGGGTAGACATGTAGACAACTAAGAACGTCAAGTTTTGAGGAATTTTTTGGACCTTTCGAGCCCCGAAAAAGCCTTAAGGCTGCTTGGAACAAAAAAGGATATTCAAAGAACGAGAAAAGAGGTAGAAGAGAGCTTTACATCAGTCTCGTTGAGAAACCCTAGAGAGAAATCATCAAGAGATAGAGGAAGAGAAGAAGGAAGGAAGAAGAGGAGAAAAAGATGACTCAACGTGTGTCTCAGATCAAAAGGTTTCCCAATGTCACTACCTCTCATCATCCATTTAGATTGTATTTTCTAATTATTTTTAGTTTTATTATTGTATAGAATTAGATTAAACAGTTGATGGTAGGATCTAGAATGTTGAAGATGTTTTAACCTCGCCTTCATAATTTTATTCTTAAATTAATGAAAATATGATTGTTTATGTGTTTATTGCATTTGTTGTGGTTAGATTCTACAATTGCATAATTTGGTAATAAACTGAGAGGGTGAATTGAATGAAAGAAAAATAAATTGGACTAACGAAAGTTAGGTGATTGAATAGAGACAAGAATTGAATCAGATCGAGAAATTATGCAAAGAGAGATATTGCATAGGTTTCTGATAGTTTATTAGAGAACTTTAGAACTAATTAAGGTTTTGGATAGGCTATGAATTGGAGATTGCAACCCTTATAATTTGATTAGAGTTTATGATTTATAGTTAATGGTTATAACTCGAGACAGAGTAATTAACCTTAGGATAATCTACAACCAACAATCTAATAATTCATAATCAGTTAGGTTAGCATTAAGGATAGGTAAAATTCATTTTCTCTCAATTGATAATTTCTTTCGATTAATTCTTAGGTGTGTTGCAATTTGCTTAGTAATTAGTATTTCGTGCTTGATTCTTAATTTGATTAATTGAATCAAAATTTTCGTATTAGTTTCGTGCATCTTAAATTTCTGTTATTTATTACTAGCCTTAGATTTTAGGATTAGATTAACTCCCTCCTTATGTGATTGACACCTTTGGTACTACGTTAATGAACCGTGCGCTTGCAGATTATTGAGGGTTAAAAATTAAAACTTACACACAATCGAACCACAATCGCATTACATACATTGATCTTTAATCCACTAGTACAAGCAAGAAAGGAAGGGTTGAGTTATATAAGGTTATATTAGTATTGCAGTTAGAGCAATTGCTTGGGATGAACATTGCAAGGGTTCATCTTAATCTTGAATAAGATTTAAAAGTAATTACTCTTAACACATGAAAAAGTAAGATGTTTATAAATGCTCCTCTTCACTTATGGAAAAGAAGATAATGTATAAAGATTTCCTCTTCGCCTATTGAAAAAAGAAGATAAAGAATTCTTAAGTGGAGTTTGAGGAGTGGACGTAGTCTAAATATGACTGTTTTTGAAAATTTGAATATATTAATAAAGAAATATAAGTAAAGTACATTTGAGCACACAACTAACAATACTTAGCCACAAAAATGAGCTTTGTATTGTATTGCAAGCTTTTTACTAGACATTCCACTTAACCAAAATAACTTACAGATATTAGGAACCATTCACTACTTTACCCTTCTAGCTAAAGTTATTTAGTGTTAACATAAACTCTCAACACATCCCATTAGCTAGTAGCACTCCAGTGATCAAAATTGATCCACCCAATTTCCTTTAAAACTAAGCTACCATTATTCTCCAAATTATGAGCTAGAAATCATTCTATAAAAGAGTGAATTATGGATAGTGTCATTCCATGTTCTTCCATAGAACACAACCTAAATAGCTTTTTATTCCTTTCTAAAATATTCCATAAATTTTTCCCTTCTTTTTCCTTCTTTTTCTTTATTATTATTTTATTTATTATGACATTATTTTATTTGAATTTTATATAACCATTCTTTAATTTAGAAATAGGGTAGAAAGTGTTGGGAGATAATAACATAACTCTCTAAAACATCAATGAAATATCAACAGCAAAAATACTCTTCAATTTTAAAGAACAAATTAGTACGAGAATAAGAAACTTAACAATGAAACAAACATCAAGATTTACATGGAAAACCCTCTAGTGCAGAGGAAAAACAAAGGGCCAAAATTATAAGAAAATCCACTATGCGCAAATAAGGATTTATAAGGATTGATTATCTCACAAAGTTTCATAATTGAAACCAAAGTTAGATGTAACAATCAACAAACTCTCAAACTAATCCCAAAAATAATAAAAAAGGATGAGAATATAACAATATTTGCCTCTCCTAGTTTTTCCTTACTTTTGAATGTTATAGATGCACTCTCATGCAAAATCTACACTCTTTTTTTCTTTTATATCATGAAATAGGTTTTTTTTTGTGCACAGTACATAACTGTCTAAGTGATAGTGTCCCTTCATCACTACCTTACTCGCAAATATACAAGGTCATATATAGATACAAGATCATTACACATGACCGTGCATGTCATGAACACAAGCATGTACATGATATTATATGTCTTCGCTCTTCACATCCTTCTTTATATGATTTCAAATTTGATCCACACGATCATATAAGTGAAGATACAAGCGTGTGTAACTCTACATGGGCATATGTGCTGACATGATTAAAATACATAGTCGTGTAAGTTAAGGACACAAGTGTGTAGCGTGCTTCACGATCATGTCTCCCCCCAAAAGAGCTTCATCCATCTTGTCTTCACTTATTCGTTATCTCCACAAACCACAAAGATGTCTAAGATCATCGAAAGTCTTAAAATAGGGTTGAACACTCAACAACTCCCCCTCTAGTGTAATTGTGGGGAAGACACGTTATTCTACAACTTCTACTTAAGAGACATCCCAACAAGCTTGTTATATAACTCATGTTTGCTTTTGGGAACAAATTTAGTCAATATATCAGCATCATTTATGTCTATATAAATCTTTTTCAATATCAATTTTGATCCTCAATCATAAACCTTAACTCTGGATATTTGACATTTATATTCTTTGTATGGGAATGATATACAATAGTTTTGCTCAAGTCAATAGTGCTTTGACTTTCACAAAATACTACACAGTCTTTTTGATTCATATCCAACTATTGAAGGAACCTTTTCAACTAAAGCATCTCCTTACAAATTTCTGATGCAGTTATATACTATGCTTCAGTCGTAGATAAAGTCACACATTTTTGTAGCCTAGATTTTCGTGGGATGACTCCCCCTATGAACTTGAACATAATATATGAAGTATATTTTCTTCCATCAAGATCTCTAACCACATCTGCATC
Organism: Erythroxylum divaricatum; assembly: GCA_025434745.1. Classification (NCBI taxonomy): domain Eukaryota; kingdom Viridiplantae; phylum Streptophyta; class Magnoliopsida; order Malpighiales; family Erythroxylaceae; genus Erythroxylum; species Erythroxylum divaricatum. The sequence goes on along the minus strand of JANTPM010000002.1, from coordinate 24,302,735 downwards.
TATAAAACCTTCTATAGTTAGCTCACCATCACCAAAACACAAAGTTCACTTTGATGTGCCTCTCAAGTATCTCAGAATTTGTTTCACTGTCTCCTTATGAACCTTTGCTAGATTTGACAAGAATATGCTCATTATCCCAATAGCCTGTGTAATATATGGCCTTATACACACTATTACATCAAACACCCTACTACAAATAGGTATGGAATAGAGGATGTTGATTATAGATATTTATGCATTAATCTTGTATTAATTGTACCTATAATCTCTCCTATAATTGAGAGATTCTGTATACTTAATAGCTAGATTATCCTATAGTTAATAGTTAGATTATTTCCTAAATAGTCCTAGGAAGCTTGTATATATACATTGTTCATATGTACAGAAAGTGTGTGAAATACAAATAATCTTTCAATCTTTCAATCTTCAACAGAAATATTCCATTGTTATCGTGCCTATTAAGTCATCCTGCTGATCCAACTAAGCATTATTGCTTTTAAGAAATCTCACCAACATAATGGACTCACGGGATCTGGCAGATTTAATTTTCTTTTCCATGTCTAAATATCAAACAAGGGAAGAAGCCAGAATCCAAATGAAAAACAAGATATGCAAATTTTTAATGTTTCATTTAGGATTTGGCATCCTAACAAATTACCTGATGTTCAGGTTGGTTATGGTATCCAGCCTTTCGCCACTGAGCAATTGTAGCACCATGAAAAACAACAACTGTGAAATAGGAATCCAAAAGTAAGATCCTGTCAGCTGCAATGGCAGAAACATCAAGAAGAGCTGGTTCTGGCCCTGAATGGAATGAGTAAGAGATCAAAGAAGGTTGTATCATCACAACTGAGTTGGCGACATTTTCTCGGTTCAGTATCATTCGGTAGTATGCTGTCTCATCAGGACTGTTGTTAAAGACCTGTCAGATTATACAAAGATCACATGGGTAATACAACCAAGAGTACTGAAAATATCAAGATGATGTACTTTGTAAATCACATGTAAATTACTTGGACAAACTGGGAACGTCGCAGATGAAACATAAACAGAGGAAATATTGAAAACCGTGGTGATAAGCTGAAAGAGGCTGGGCTGTCCTTCTGGTAGTCTCCAAACCATGAACATAAATTGATCAATGCTTTATCAAGCCACCTGATTGGGTCAAACTCCGCCTGAATGCCAAGAACAACATATCATTAAATGAAAGAACAGAAAGAGCTCAACAATGGAGTTGCGTAGCACTACAATTGATGCATTTTTTAAGTAAATATTCTTTCTTTCATATACTACATAAAAACATCTAATAACATTCTTTTAAGAAATTGTCTATTCCTTCAAATTATAAGTCCTAATTTCTATCATCTTTTTAAAGGATACTCATTTAAGGGAAGCCAATGAATCGCTTGGTTCATGCATTCCTAGCTTCAAGCTTTGAACACCAATAAAGACAATAAGTTCTCTAGTACAATGTGGATTCACAGAGAACACCAAAATAACTAGCTACATTCAAGAAGCATTCCAAGCTTACTTTTAAACTGTAACTCTTTACCAAATCATGTTAACTTGCCACATTCAAGAAGCATTCCAAGCTTACTTTTACTTTTACTTTTCTCTTCCCCTATTGGAACTCAACTCTCCTTCCCTTCACCTTTACTTTTCTCTGGCTTTCTATCGTATCACTGCTCCCTTCTTTAGCAACCTTGTCCACAAGGTTGAATTTTGAATATTGTTACTGCAAGTTGTACGTACAAATACTCCCATATCACGTACTTTTCATCTTTGATAGGCCATTGAATCAATAACTGAACTACTAGCTTAATCCTTTGATTTACTAACCTTCAATCTTTTATAGCCACTAGCGTTCAAATATATCTTTCAATGACTGAGGCACCTCCAGACTCGAATACTTTGAAAGGGAAAAGAAATATGGACTTATTTATCTCTAGACTAATATGCTTTGAATTGGAAAAAAACAACACGGGATCAATCTTTAAGGTTTATGGTCCCCACCTTGCCAGTCACCTGGAAGGGACCAGAACAATGCAAATAGGCTATGATTCTCCTTGTGCTTCACATAAAGTTAACTACTAGATTGTGATTCTCCTTGTGCTTCACATAAAATTGGCTTCAACGTCTTGATATTGGTCTATCATTACAGCTTAGAATCCTATGCTAAGTATGGAATATCCCGTGGAGGAGTATATCCATACAAAACCTCAAATGATGAGCTATGAATTGCAAGTGAAATGTAGTATCATAAAAACCTCAAATGATGAGCTATGAATGTCAAGTGAAATGTAGTATTATACCACCACTCCACCAAAAAAAGCCGCCTACTCCAATAGTAAGGGCAATCATTAATCATACATCACAAATAGTTTTCAAGGGTTCGATTGAAGATCTTTGTTTTTCAGTCCGTTTGAAGTTTATATGTCGTGGATTGGTGCAAAGAAACCTCTTGAATTATAAACAAATACAGTGTCTCATAATAAAATTCTGATTAAAAACTCTTTCTAAAAAGTAATGATGATGATAAGATCTCTATCACTAACAATTCACAAAGGCGTGCCAGGTAATTTATAATTTAACCTTTTGTGCTTTTGATATATTTCAGATTGTGTTACAAACTCATATATCATTATGCATCTTTTTTCCAAAAGAAACACGATTTGACTTGCTTATGAGTTCCTATGAATCTCGAATGTCCACCTATCCCAATAGCATGAAATAAGAAAATAATCTTGGCTCTCAAGTCTACATCTCTCCCGACAACCAACTTGCCCAGCCATTGTTGAGCTCTATCGACCAAGTACATATTGTATTGGTGAATCCCTCCACTCATAGTTTTTTGCATCGCCGTTTGAATATTTTCATCTTTCTCGTAATTAATCTCTTGGGACAAATCAATTTGTATGAGAGATTACCATGTACATTTTCACACTTGTCACCCAAGATCAAGCATCTACAACATTGTTTTCAACACCTTTCTTATATTCAATTTCAAAATCAAACCTCAATACCTTAGGTAGCCATCATTGTTGAACCTCAAACTTCTCCGATCAGTTTGTGCTATAAAATGTCCGCATAACATAGTGCTAGCAACTCCGTCTCATAGGAAGATAGATGCAATTTTATAGATCACTTGTAGTATCCAAATAAACCTACGTAACTTCTTAGATGCTTCAATGTTTTTGGACTAGGAAAATTTACCAATGCTTGTATCTTCTTTGGATTAGTTGCGACTAATTTAGCATTGATTATATGTCCCAAATACTGCACTTGTTTCCTCCAAAGTAGCACTTAGAAAGCTTAACAAAAAAGTATTGAGCCTTATTACTTGTAACACCGCTTCAAGATGTTACAAATGCAATTGAAAAATAGGACCATACACCAAAATATAATCAAAGAAGACCAGAAGAAATTTCCTCAAGTAAGCTTCTCTTAGAATTTGAATAGAATTTTGTGTGTGTGCATATTTTCAATGTTTACAGCAGGCATAGCTTACATACAAAATTCTAGTACCTATAAATGAAAACTAATGATTCTAATACAATATCTAATTCTATGATTTATGGGATATTCTAATACAATAGGAAACTTAATAAAATACAATCAATTAATATACATGATTTTGCCACTCTCCCACTCAAGCTAGTGAATAGGTATTGACGTAGTGTGGGAAGGAAAAACAAAGATAAGTAGAATAGAATAGGCTATAATTGAAGTAGATTGTAGCTGGAAC
>JANTPM010000002.1:24048338-24067033 GCA_025434745.1 Erythroxylum divaricatum | reverse complement strand
TACTGGTATACGAGTACATGGAGAACAATAGCCTAGCACGCTCGCTTTTTGGTAAACATCATATCACATTAAATGACTTCTACAATGAAGGAGTTTCAGTGGTCTTATTTTTGTGTTGAATAGGTTCAGAAGCAGGTTTTGTGAAGTTGGACTGGGCAACAAGATATAAGATTTGTGTTGGAATAGCTAGAGGCCTAGCATTTCTCCATAATGAATCTACACTAAGAATCGTTCACAGAGACATAAAAGCTACTAATGTGCTGCTGGACAAGGATCTGAATGCCAAGATATCGGACTTCGGACTAGCTAAGCTCAATGAAGAGGAGAATACCCACATTAGTACTCGAGTCGCTGGAACCATGTAACCTACAATCAACATAAATCAATTCCGAAATCTTATCATTATTATTATCTTTTTTTGTTAAACATAATCTTCAAACATTCTGAGGTTCTAACGATGGATGCTCTTCAACTGGTGCAGAGGGTACATGGCTCCGGAGTATGCTCTCTGGGGATATTTAACAGAGAAAGCAGATGTTTACAGTTTTGGAGTAGTAGCATTAGAAATTGTGACTGGAAGGAGCAACACTAGCTACAGGCCTAAAAATGAATGCGTTTGTCTACTTGATTGGGTAAGGCTACCTACTTTGGATGCATTCAAGTTCCTCTATCTTCCATACTCAATGCTTCTCACTGTGGGACTGCAGGCTGTTGTGTTGCAACAGAAAGGAAACTTGATGGAAATAGTGGATCCAAACCTGGAGTCTGAATTCAACAAGAAAGAAGCTGAAAGGATGCTGAAAGTTGCCCTCTTATGCTCCAATGCATCTCCTACGCTGAGGCCCACAATGTCAGAAGTTGTTAGTCTACTAGAAGGCAGAGGCATAATACAAGAAGTCACTTCAGATCCTAGCATTTATGCCGATGACTTGAGAATGAAGTCTTTAAGAGGGTATTATCAACAAATGCAGGACAAAAGCTCCAGTGGAAGCCAACCTTCAACTTTGGCATCAGATAAAATGGGGACGAACTCTTCTATTATATCTAGCTACGATCTATACCCAGCCAGGCTCGAATCTATCAATTTGGACATTAGCGAATCTTCATCTATCTTGAAGTTCGAATAAAAGCCAGATTTCAAGAGCTTCCCTTGCTCCAATATGCATGCATGCCTGCCATGTTATTTTTTACCAATCCTAAGAGCCTATTTGGGTTCCAGTGACATGTCAAGTGAACAAGTTTTAGCATCCTAAATGAAGATTGTTTTGACGTGGTGATAGTTTGACTTTATTTTATTTAAAATGGAAGGAATATTAAGTTTTTATAGTTTGAGTTTATTTATATAGATCTTGTCTGTGATTTACTAATAATAAGTTCTTTTAGTAATTAATTTATCAATATTATATTGTAATATATATGTGTGTGTCAACACCGATATTATACTTGTCCCCAACAAACTGGAGCAGGATCATTAACCAGAACTAGTTGAACAAGCACGTCGTTAGAGTAAGAGGAACAAAACTAAAATCACAAGCCAAAAACACCATTGAGCTCAGTGATACAGCAAAAAAGAAGATACATTCAATGAAAAATCCTCCATCAACTCTAAAGTCTAGCTAGCAGAGTTAATGCATTCTCCATTCAGTCAAAAGATTAACAAATATTTTTTTCTTGTCTTTCTAGAAAATTAAGCTTATAATCCGTTATCTTTTCATATCTTGATTCACGGAATTGTTGAATATATACTATTCATCCAGCTTGCCGCAGTGCCAATTTGGAGTGTAGTGATTCTTTTGAACTCGGTCAAGAATATTAAACTTTCATTTTATTAAGGCATCACATGATGTACATGATAACAACTCTAAGTTCTAGAAGAATTAACGGAATATTCGTCAACTTTTAGTAGTTGTTTCAACTCCGGGAGCAGATTTGCTGCTTCCGAATTGTTCTGTCCGCTGTGTCTGAATAAATCTCAGCGGGAACAACAAATCTGTTCTCCTCATTTCCATATCGTGTGAACCCATTTTTTCTCCAACTTTTAGGAGTCCATTACAAAGCCTTATGATTTCGGATACTGTCAAAGCCTTTAATCTTATTTAGATAATGTATTTAGTTCGATTTATTGTTGGAAAAATGGGGCAGCTATTGTGCCACATTGGAGTAATTAATGACAAAATTTTTTGTATTTGATTTTCCAAAAGTTAAGATCATTTAAAATTATATATTTATTATATAAATATTTTTGAAACTTTTCTTGTCTTATCCCTCAACCATTTCTAAAATTGACTAATCTCAACTACTGTAGCAGTAGAAGTGTCTAGTCTTTAATGATATTCACAAAACTTATTTAGAGAACTTTGTAGCTATTACAAATAGAATTGGGCAAGGAGTGCTAACAAATAGAATTGGGCAAGGAGTGCTAACTCTCTCAGTGTTTAAACCTATTTATAATAGGTTTCTAATATTGTAGTAATTTAATTGAAATAAAATTCTAATTTTAATTAAAATTTAATTATAATTACAAATAATTCAAATTAAATATCAATTATGTCCAAAAAAGATTTAATATCTAATATCTCATATTGATTTTTATTTATCAAATATATCATATTTAATCATAAAGTTTCTCAAACTTTACAATCAAGTTCAACTTGATCAAAACACTTTTCTCTGTTTAACTCGTTCTTTCTTTGTGACCATTAGGTTCCCAAATATATTGACAATGAATATAAATTATAACCATAAATTATATTTAAGATTAGATAAATTAAACTCCTTTAAATTATCTTTAATTATCTAATTTAAACAATTTATAATAATAAATCAAGATTGATGTTTAATAACACATCATGATCACCAAAATATTTAGAAATATCAAAGTAGTTTTGATTGACGATTTCATGCATGATTTTTTTTTATATAATTCAATTCTTTTTGTTATAAAATGTCACTACAAGAAAAATAGAGTTTAATGACGGAAATTACCAACCAAATGTCTAAACAGTGTGTCGGAAAGCTTATTTAGCGACGAAATTTACCAACGAACTAAGACATCGGAGATACGGTTGTAGCTAAATTTATCGACAGAAATTTTGTCTACCATCGATGAATATACTGACGGTTATTCTGTGTTGTCTTTGGTCAGTAAATTTACCAGCGGAGAAGACTTATCTGTCGAAAAAATTACCGACAGATTTGGTTATTACGTTGGTAAATTCATATTGTCATTACAGATGATTTTTAGTTCCATTGGTAAATCGATTGATTTTACCAACAAACTTTATTTTTCCGTCTGTAAATTTACTAAAAACTATTTTTAAAATTTTCCTACTTTAAATTTTATTTGATGATGTTACTGTTAATCCATAATTTAACAGTTATGAGTTATCTCTTGATAATATTTTAATTTGTTTCAACATTTAATTTATTAAAATACAACGTTGATTGACGATATAAAGTAAAAATTTATCTTAATTGATAATAAAAATATTTTGTACATGATAAGTATTTGTAATTTATACAAAATGACTACAAGTACGCTATTTATTTGGTGACTACGGATGCTCTAATTGTTGCGATGAGAAGCTACATATCTCCTCCAACCTAAGCCGAATATCCTTCCATGACGGTCTCTACCACCCACTGCATGAAGATAGGTGTGAGTCTCATCAACATCTTCAGGCTGCTGAGACTGTTGTTGAATAGTTTCTTGTATTTGATCCTATCATAATACAATATTTATATTAGTAAGTGATAACTATTAAGCATTAATATTAAAGCATAAATTTCATATACATTTAGTTCTCTATATCGGGTGTTGATGAAGGTCATACCATCATGTTTCTTAATGTGAATGTGCAAAAAGAGTTGATGTGGTGTAGGTTCTGCTCCCATAGACTTTTCCTGCATCAAAATAAAATATTATATTACAATTTATAACATTATCATTTTTCATACTATACATATTTTCATTCAAAAATTCACAAATCAAATTAAATTGAAATACACCAAAGTAAAAATAATAATAATATAAATGTAAAGTGTAGATACTTACAAGTCTCTCTGCATGCTCTGGTAGGTAATAGATCCTATAGTATGTATGGGAAGACTCTCTCCCCCGGTCCTCCATGTTTGTTGGTAGATTTACGCTCTGAAATAGACATTGCCTCGTGTGATATCTAATACTACTGCCAACGACTCCATATTTGTTTATAAATATAAGACGGTCGCACACCAATCACCTCCAATGCCAAAAGAGAGAGCTCACACTACTAAGAAGGCAAAAGCGAGATTGGAGTGAAGGCACATGCATTAAGTGATGATGTGTCCAAGGATTGGAGTGAAGGCACAAATAAGAGAAGAAAAAAAAGGTGAAACACATGTTTAAAAAAATCGTTGATTTAAGGTTGAAGAGTATTTCATTTAAGTCGAAATTTAAATGAAATTAATAAACTTTTTTCTTAAATTCCACTAGCCTGGACAATAAATTAGGTCTATTAATGTGGCATCTAAACATTAATTGACTTGTATGTAATGGTATGTGTAAAACAAAACCTAATTTCCTTCCAAAAAATGTTTAATTGAGTAGACTTGTGAAATTTTTGCCCTTCATTGAGTAGGTTACAAGTTTATGTCCCAAACTGATTAAGCTCAAAAAGTTTAAACCCTAATTTGGGCTTTTATTCATAGACATACTAACAACAATGTTTAACTATGATAATCTAAACTTGACTCGGTTGGACTCCAACATTGTGAGGTTTATCGTTATTACTAACAACTTTCAGTTTAAACTGAACAATATTCAGATGTAAATCTATTTTTATGATTTGATAGTGTGCATGATGAGGATCTTAATACACATAAGCTAATTATCTAAAGATTTATAACATCTTTAAGATCAACAATTCCATTAATGATTTAATAAGATTAAGGTTATTTCCATTCTAATCTAGGAATTGATGAAGCAATGGTTGAATTATTTGTCTAGGGGATCTATCACCATAAAGAACTTCATGATAGGGAAATTCCTTCTAAAGTATTTTCCACTAGCTATGACTACCAAAATAAGGAATGAAATATCTTCTTATGCTTATATTTATTTAGAGACCCTTTATGATGTACAAGAGAGATTCAAGGAGATTCTAAGGAAGTGCTCACATTATGGTTTACCACTATGGAGGAAAATTCAAACTTTCTAAGATATGCTCAATAAAATAACTAGGAAGATGATTGATACAACAACTGGGGTACTTTAAACAATAGAATGACAAATGAAGCCTGGGATCTTATTGAGAACGTGGCCATAAACAACTATTTTTGATTCTCTTCTCTATCAAAACCTAGTTGGCCAACCGGAGTTTATAATTTAAATTTAGTTATAGGTTTTGCAATAATAGTTCGAGTAACACAATTAATGAATTGACAAATAATTCTCAATTATTCTAAGTGATGTAGTGTGAGGTGTGCGAGCTAGGATATACAAGTTAAGAATGTGAAGTATCAAAGCTTATAGTGAAGCTCGAGCTCGTAGATTATATGGGGAATGTCCCTAGACCCAAAAAATAATCATTATAACAATACTATAATCTAGAATGAAGGATTTACCTAAATTTCTCTTGGTGGAAACAAGGAAAACAAAGGAATAACCTTTTGCCAAGATTTCAGCAACACACACCTCATGAAAAGAAGCCAATCTTGGAAGATCTCATGACTAAACTTGTCCAAACTTAAGAGGTTAGATTTCATGTTAGTAAAACTTCATTAAGGAACCAAGAGGCTTATATCTATAACTTAGAGTACCAAATTGGCCATCTTACAAAACTAATTTTCAAAAGAAAACGATGGAGTTTGCCTAGTAACTTCAAAACAAATCCTAAAGAACATATGAATGAACTTACCCTTAGGAGTAAAAAAGAATTGAAAGTCAAAAACAAGACTAGAGTGAGGAGGAGCTTGACAAGAGGAGTCAATAAAAAGCTAAAGACAAATAACATAGTACAAAAGTCAAGAAATTCCAATGTACCATCCCATATCTTGCTAAGTTGAAGAAAGATTACATGGATGAGCAGTTTGGTAAATTTCTTGAACCTTTTAAACAACTACAATTAACTTACCTTTTGTTGAGGCTCTTTTGTAGATGCCAAAATATACTAATTTCTTGAAGAAACTATTATCTAATAAGAGGAAGATAGAAGAGTTGGCTATGGTGAGATTGATTGAGGAGTGCTCAACTATTCTACAAAATAAGCTACCCAAGAAGCTTAAAGATCTAAGGAATTTTACTATCCCTTATTTAATTAGTAGGTTGTTAGAAGAAAAAGCTTTGTCTTAATTGGGGGCTAGTACTAACTTAATGCCCCACAAATTGATTCAGAATTTAGGAATAGGTGAAGCAAAACCCACTACAATGAGCATTCAATTAGTAGATAGATCGACTAAGTATCCTAGTGGTATTATTGAGGATGTGCTCAATAAAGTTAATAAATTTATTTTCCTAGTTGATTTTATAATATTAGATATAGCTAAGGATATAAAGTACCCTTAATTTTGGATATTGATGTTAGTAATGGAAAACTAGTGCTTAAGGTTAGGGAGAAGAGGTTACCTCCAAAATATCAAATTCCATAAGACACTCCCTTGAGTAGGATGCCATTGATACCATTGATGTTATAGTTTCAGATGTTGTGCAAGATTGTATTTCTAAAGATACACTTAAGTTGTTTTTTATTTAAGGCGAGGAGGAAAATGGGGATATCTCTATAAAGGAAGGGTAAGTAACCTACTTAAAGGATAATAAATCAACATTATGGTTCATTTTGGACACATTGAAATGTTAGGGTATAACGTAGATTTCAGTGTAAATGTTGAGGGCTAAATTTCTCTTTCGACCATTATGCTTCTTACATAGAACTTTATGAATGAATTGTTAAAGTTATGTAAGGCAGTAGCTTTATTCATATTTCCCCTTGCATGGTCTTTCTCACATTAATAGAAGAATCTATTTCTTTACCCATAAATTCTTATGTTCTTTTCTTCCTTATTTTTCATTTATATTGCCTCCGTTTGTGTAATAATTAGGACCAAAGCTAATGTTTGTATTCAAGATGTCTATACACAAGTTTGATATTAAGAAGTTAAATGGATTAAATGACTTCACTCTATGGAAGGTAAAGATGAGAGTGGCTATTCTTCATTAGGGTTGTGTAGCAGCATTAGAAGGAAAGGAAAAACTCTTAAAGCATTTGGGGACGTCAAAGAAGGAAGAGATTTTATCAAGTGAACACAACACATTATTGTTGTGTTTAGGAGATGAGATCCTAAGAGAATTAATTAATGAAAGTAATGCTACTTTGTTATGGAACGAATTTATAGTAAGTGACGGAAGAGATCACTTGCGAATCGTTTAAATCAAAAATAGTAGTTTTATACCTTGAGGATTTCAGAAAGTACATAGGTGAAATATCACATTAATAATTTAAATTGTATTATCTTGGATCTACATAGTGTTTGAGTTAAAATTGAGGATAAAGATTAAGCTATAATCCTTTTATATTCTTTACCCAATTCATATGAGAATTTTGTTAATACCTAGTTTGACTATTTCTGTCAGTAATGTGAAGTATGTTGTACGGTCTAAGGATTTAAAGACAAGGCTCTTCGGAACATATGAATACATATCAGATATAGGTCTAATTGTTAGCAGAGGAAGGAATGAGGAAAGGATTCTAAAAACATGAGTAATTCATGATCTATATCAAGAGATAAACTTATTCAATGTTTTAAAAGTAAGGTTGAAGGTCATTTCAAGAGGGATTGTCTACAATAGAAGAACATAAATGTGAAAAGTGGGAAAATGTAAAAGCAAGTATTGTTGTAGACCAGGAGAGTTCTGATGAAGAGGATAGAGGAGGAAATGATGTTTTAAAAGTAAGTAATTATGATTCTTCAAATCGATGGGTGATAGACACCGGCAATGCTTGTCATATAACTTTCAATAGCTACTAGTTCTATTCTTTTAAATAATGGAATTGTATTCTCAAATTGGGTGATGATGGAGAGTATGCTATTAAAGGTAATAGTTCAATGCATATCTAAATGCATAATGAGATTGATATAACATTTGATGCTTAGTATGCTCCTAAGCTTCTAAAGAATCCAATTTCTATAGGTACTCTTGATTAAAAAAAAGGGAGTAAGGTGACAATGGACAACTTAAACTGATAAAAGGTACATTGACTATGATGAGAGAAAAATTACCATATGACATCTTTATTTTACTAGGGAAGGAAATAATTAGATCATTGGTTGAATATTAATCTTTAGTGAAGAAAGAAATTATTGCAATATGGTATATACAGGTGAGTCACCTTAGTGAGCAAAAATGATGAAACTTCTTAAGTGGAGCTTATTGAAGGATGAAGAACATAGGAAGGTAGATTTTTGTAAGTTTCATATGCTTGGTAAAAATTCTAATGTAACCTTTAAAGATTTAGTATTTGCCTAGCAACATATGTTAGGAAAAACATATCAAAAATGGTCATGCTAGGTTTAATAATGAGCATTATTGGTTCAAAGGTGGAACTAGAACAATATGGTGCAAACGCTAAAGCTGCTGGAAATTGTAGTTAAGGAGATAGAACAAGGAATCAATGCAGTAGGGAATAATTCTTGGTTGGACATTATATAATTTAAGTCAAGGTGGAAATTTGTGAGATATGCCTTAAATTATAGTGAAATAGAATTTTAATAACTTTAGGGTTCTAATAATATTATATTTCAATGACTTAGGATTCTTGTGAAATAGAGTTTTATTGATATTAAGTTTCTATGAAGTAGAATATCAATGATGTGAGGATTTTATGACATTAAAGTTTCTCTTTAGTTAGACTTCTTACATGTAACTCCATAAATACATTGTTAAGAATTGTGTAAAGTGGTAGTTTCAATCATACTTCTCCTTCTATTGTCTTTCTCACATTAATAGAAGAATCCATTTCCTTGCCCATTAAATTTTTGTGTTCTTTGCTTCTCTATTTTTATGTAAATTGCTTCCGTTTGTGCAATATGAAATAAATATAGGATGTTCTAAAACAATTTTATCTCATTTTCTAGCATCTATGCCCCTACAAGGATTCTTCAAATTTCAATATTTAGTTTTTTAACAACCTTCAATACTTTTCTTCTTATTCTTAACAAAAAAACTGTTACTTGTGATGGTTGATAATGAAAAGTTTTTCTATCTAGGTTGCGTGATTGGAATGAATTTTATTTTTCTTATAATAACTCTACAGCCTATGAAAAAGCCATCATTTTCTAAAGGAGGTGTTTTACAATTTTGTGGTCAGACTCGATCAGAAGATAGAAGGTTCCGGCGATCATAGATTAAAATATAGTACTGAACAATTAACGTTGAGTATATTTCTCGAATTGCTGGCTGCTAAGGTCCATTTGAAAGTAGATTGTTTCAGAAACCTTTGAAAATATGTGTCCAATTCCGGTAAAGCTGCTTATCGTTAAGAATAATGTAGCTCGTCTCTGTTGGCAGTTTACAAAAATAACGACCACTTTATATAACTCCCGTATCAGTTATTTGTCCTAACCAGAGATTAAAAGGATGAATAAAAAAGAGATCAAAAAATGATAATTACGAAACAGAGAAAATACGTTTTTCTTCTTCTTTGATTCTCTCTCACGTGAAGCAATCATCAAAGGCTTAGAGTTTTAGGACGTGAATTAATCGGTGATTCTAGTAGCCTACCGAAATTCGAAGACTAGCAAGTAGCAAATCGATCCACACTTCCGCATTAAGGTCAGTCCTATTTGTTCTACAGTCTCTTAATGAGAGAGGGGAATTGAATTATATACGCTGTTAAATGAGATTAAAGTTATATGCCTATTCGTGGATCACACGCTACAATAATTATACAATTATTGTATAATTATACAATAGTTCTTTTATGAGATGACAATCCTTCGCAAAGAGACAAAGTTATGTTCAACTATTTTCACATAGGAATATTAATAAGTAGACTAAGCTATAATTCAAAATTAAAATTGGGACTTCATTAGTTTTCTCCAATGGACAAACAAAGTGAGCTAGAAGTACTCTTATTGGATTAAGCAATCTATCCTTGTTTACTTAAATATCATGCCACACATAAATGATGAGAAGGATGGCTCATATAGGAAACAATGATGATGAGCCCGTTCAATTGTCCATAGCAGTACCTTGATCAAGCAAAGCCAAATGGCGGATGTCAAATGGGTAGGCATCTGAAGGGTTTAAAGCGCGATAAGCGCTTGTTCCCGAGTATATGTTGAAAGCCTCGGTGGGATGGAATGCGTCCCAGAACGCATAAGCAGACCTGTTTGGACAAGTAATTTGGTCCACAATACATTCACCTGTGCTCGATACCGGACAACATCCTGAACTCGTAACTTGGAAACCTGAAAAACACCAAGAAGATGCATGTTCTAATTTCGTGATGTTCGTTTCAATGCCTTCTGATATACCTCAAGTACGCAGTAAGTAGAATTACCAAGTGCAGAAGAATTTACTGCGATCCCGAAGGAGTCTATGTAGATGAATTTGGCATCCAAATGTTTGTCATTGAGTTCATCGATTAGTGATATCAGTTCGGTGTTGAAATCCTTGGACGCTGCATTCAAGAAGTCTACACAAGTAGAGCCATTTGTGCCGTAAGTGTCGATGGCGTCCGGGGTACAACCTAATAACCCTAGTCCAAACAATGCAAATTTCCGTGCTCCATAACCGTATAATACCTGAGGACTCCACAAGAAATATAAGCCATAAATGTGTGTTTATAGGCTATTTTGTCCTTCAAATAGCTGAGGTTTTAAAGAACAAACATATGTAGCAAATTTTCTTTAATATCAACTGTACATTTCTAAATTAATTATTTTGTTAGGCATAATAGAAGAGTAAGATCTATAATAAAATGTAAGTGATACGATAATTGATCTAATTAAAGTTGACCAAAATCATGTACTTTAATTTGAATTATGAAACAATATTGGTAATAGAAGTTTATTAGGCTTGTAGAGAATAACTCAACATAAATTCTATTTTAAAAAAGAAATATTCTTCACATATGTGTTCAAAAAATATCTCTAATTTGTATATGATTATTCGTTCTGTCTTACTTAAAATTTAGATATGTATATAGAGGCAGGCATATGGCTAAATTTTTATATTTTCCTTGCTAACCTATGTGCTTATTGGTGGTAGATTAACTAGCATTTATGATAGTTTTTTATTCCCCTTTGTACGAAGGTCTTATAACTACATGTTATGTATTCTTCTCATAAATGTTGCATGACATAAGTTTTAACAATTTCAATACATATACTATTTTGTGGCTTTAGATATCATTGTCTAATGAATATATTTTATACTTATTTTACAATCACCTTTTCTTTCAACAATAAAAATATCATTATTGATACTCTTAAGCAAAATTTAGAGTTTCTATGAAAATTGACTTCCATGACTATGGACAAGTCATCTACACTAACTCGTGAATACTAAAGAAGAAAAACTTTGCTAACACTTTTAAGGAAAGGTCAATACTTATGTACTGTTTGACCATGAAGAGTTTAATTTTCGATCATATGCTAAGTGTACCTCTTATTTTAGACATAACAAAGAACTTTCTAAATTATGTTTCTCAAGGAAACAATTTTTCTTCTAATTCTAAGATTAAAAAAAACTATATTGTATAAGATATGATGGGGTTGAAGATGCTAGGGAGTTGTCATTATAATATACCTAATCAAGGAGAAGTATCCCATGTTATGACATAAAAATTTTGGCCACTTCTTTAGGGAAAGAGTTGAAAGCTTGGTAAAGGATATCATCCTTTCAACTCTTGACTTAAGTGAGTTAAAGAAAAGTGTTATCTATTATAAGGATAAGTTGACTAACATAAAGAAACATGTTTCAATTTACAATTCTAACTTATTAGAAATAATTCATACCGATATTTTTAAATCTTATACACCAATAATTTATAATTCAAGATTCTTTATAACTTATAGTGATCATTATTCTTACTATAGTTATTTGTTCTTTATTAATAAAAAATCTAAAGCTCTTAAGGAATTTAGCATCTTCCCATTTAGGTTGATAAGAAACTGAGAGAAAGTTGATCAATGTCGATAGACAAAAATATGGAAGATAGTATCAATATCGTTAGACATATATATGGAAGATAGTATTTTGGTAAATATGGAGTTTTCGGACAAGCAAAAGATATGTTTACCCAAATACTTATAAAGTTGTATCATAGTCAGTCAATTTACTATATTAAATAATCTAGAAAAGAATAATCTAACTAAAAAGTGTAATTACAACGTGCAGTAAGGAGCATGTAGAATAAGAATAATCTTCTAGAATATCTTTAAGTAGAAGCCATTAAAATAGCCATATGCATCCTTAACATAACTTTAAGAAAATTAATACTTAAATGTCCTTTTGATTTGTGAAATGGATGGAAATTGGGCCTATACACTCCTTAAATATATAATAAAAATAAAATTTCATGTTAGATCTAATCATTACTACTATATTGGATACCCATATCATCTAAGGGATAAACAATAATATCAAGAAAATGGTTTTGATAATTTATAAAAATTAAAGTTGACTAAATTCATATAGATTATTAGTATGGCTATATAGAAAATGGTTTTGATAATTTATATTTTGTATTATTAATAATTTGCACTATATTTGATCTATCAGAAACAATATCTCTACCATATAGAGGTAAAGTTGCGTACTATTATATCTCCTCAAATCCTACATTTTAGTGGAACTCTTACTAAGGGGGCGTTTGGTTTGAGTGTTTGAGAATGAAGGAATGGAATAATTATAAAAAATAGTATTTACTTTGGGGTTTTCAATTCCAAGGTAATTGATTTATTGCATTAAATTTGGGAATCTACTGAACCCACCAAAGGGGTCAGTATCGAGTTTTTTATTCCAATTTAAGTTTTTATCACGTTTATTTTTTTTACTCTTTTATCCCCAACCTTTGTCATACCATTCTTTTTACTTCCTTTACGCCTCTCAATTCCTTACGATCTCTTTATTTCCTTATCCTCATCTAATGCTCGAAAATTGCGATAAAATTCCTTGATCGCAATTTTTTCCCATTTATGAAAATTGTTTGATTTTTTTTCACAAACATATAGAGATAGCCTCATTAAACATATGAAGGGTAAATTATTTTCATTTTTATTGAGGGTAAAAATGATATTATATTATCTTTCATTTCTATTAATGCAACAAACCAAACAACATTACTAGTACTATTAATACAGAAATCCAAGTTACAAACCAAACTTTATTTTTTTATTTTTCATACTCATTCACATCCCCTTTTACTATTATACCCATACCCATAACCAACCCCGTGCTCAAACAAAACGTTTCCTTAGAAATATCATAATAAAATTTCTTAATTTATTGTTATTATTATAGAAATATCATAATAAAATTTCTTAATTTAATCATATCCTAGTCGACTATTCTATAAATGGGCACCACTGAAATGAGCCAAAGAAGACAAAGGAAAAGGTGTAACACTGGCTATACTAACCTTTAGTTGGTGTCGATATTGATCAATAAGAAGTCCTGTAAATTGGTCCAAGGTATAGTCGTGGCTTGTTTGGTAGTAATTAGGCCTGTAATAGTTGTTTATATAATCGTTGCTGCCGATATCAACCGAATATAAGCACCTGTTTAAGTGTTGCGTAGTTAAGTTCTCGCTCCCTAGTATCTGAACCAGTCGCGAGATTATGGTGCGATGATTTTGTAGCTGCATATTCAAAGATATTCGCTCACCCTGCAAGAGCACCAATTTTTGAATACTTGTCTCCTTCGATATATAATATTGCATTGTGTAAGCATGTGAAGTGTCAGGAATTTTTGTTACCAAATGTTGTGCAGTTTCTTCACGGATTCCTGCCGATCCAGATGCATAATTCGCACCAAAGAGTATTTCAAGGTCACCAGCAGTTACGAAGGGTGGAATGTAATTAGGAAACCCCAATAGTTCAGCTGGAATAAACCAAATTTCAGTACTTTACTTAACCATAATGACAAGAAAAAGGTTAGCAACTAAGTCCCTCAGAGTATAATGTATGATAAACTGAAACAAAATGCAGCGTAGGCTAATTTACAATACTCGGATTTTTGCTAAATCTCTAATATCGATATATATTAGGTGAAGGTGAATTTCAGATTTTCCATTAAAAATTAAATACAATGTGAAATTGGGATTGAGGCTGCTTTCTGGTTGTTGACCTTTTTACTTTTTGATTGAGGCTGCTTTCTGGAAATTTATTTCTGAAACAAGTTTAAAATGGGAAAATTATTTCAACTAATGTTAATGGATGGTTATTCATTTGCAAATTTTGTTGAATTAAATTAAAAAATACTGGCATAAGTAAAACTTGACATGATTATTGTCATCAATTTGTGATGTGGCAGGAGTGTTCTTAGTATAGGTTATGCCAGATTCACCTAGCTACATAGCATATTTTATCTGATGTCATGTGATTACTATCAGAATCAGAGCATTACCAATGACGTCAAATATGGTCTTTCCATTGCAGAACCTTCCAGTGGGTCCTCCAGGAAAATCAATCCCGTAAGGTTTATAGTTGGCCTTTGCAAGCGTCTGTAGGAAATTATTATTGCCGTTGTCTGCTTGCGAGTCTCCAAAAATGTAGTAACATGGCACTTGGAGCTCTCCACCAACACCACAGTTTTGCAACTTCGGAACTGCCAATATGTAGACAACCGAAACCCACCACCACAGCTTCATCTTAACCACCAGCAATGTCATGTCTGCAAACTGTCAATGGAAAAGACCGAAAATTTTTCAGAAGTAGAAATGTTGATAGACAGTCAAAAGGGTGATACCGGTTCGTAGTTTGACGGCTGAAGATACGAGACAGGAGAAAAAGATGGTTGTTGATGATTGCTGTATTGAGCTTAGGAAAAAATTGGATCGACTTTGTGAGTGAAGAAACTTCTCTACGATGCTCTTGAGTCTTGACAGGTGAGTGGTGTCAATAACTTGGATTTAATGAAACGAAGACCAGTACGGCTAGATAGATTCAATAATGTGGTGTCTTGTACCCACCTAATGAATTAGTTAGCTAGCTAGGACTTGTCTGACTGTCTGAGAGCTATTTTTGGTCCAGTTCGTAGTATGTACTGCATTGAATACGGATTCTTTTTTACTGATGGAGTATTAATTAACATCGATTGCCCATTTCCAATTTTCTTGCTTTTTCCCAGAATATTAAATTATACTTTTGTAGTTTAGAATGACTAGGAGCCATGATTTTAGATATCAAACCTTGTATACCATTTAAAACTTGCCTGCAAGATAAGAGATTGATTTAACAATAAGGTTGCATGAAAACAGAAGAGTTTGAATCTCCCTAATGCGTTTCTGAAATATCTCTATAATGCTAATCTCGTCTACCTAATAAGTCTGAACTTGGGTTAAGGCAACTGTTGCATAGATTCCTTCAAATGTGTGTGGGCATATTTGATGCAGTGTTCCCTAATGTCTCTTTAATATAACCAACATATATATCCTAACTTATATGATTTGTTATCACGTAAAATTGATGTGAATTATTCAATAATATGGTTAATTAATACGAATAAAGGATTAAAATTTAAGAAAAATACCAAGCATTAACCTATATTAATGTAATCTTTGTTCAGTCAACTATCCACAATATTTTCTCCTAAAATCATGTATATCAATATTATGTATTATTTAGTTGATTTGTTTATTTAGTTAGAGTCACCTAGAGTATATAAATAAGTGGATGTAGATCACATTAGAGACACATGGAAATACAAATAATATTTCTACATTTCTTTTACTTTCTATATTTCTACATGGTATCAAAGTCTCCTTTGTAACAAAAGGAGTTAAAATTCTATAGCCTTCTTTATTCTTTCTCTCAACATTCTGCTTTCGTATTTTGGGTTATTAAATTTGTTTCAAAATAATTTTTCATATACCCAATTGTTACTCTTTTTGAGCATATTACACTGATGCAAAAGTCATCTCCAAAAGTCTCCCCACATGCCCTCGTGTGCCGCCCCAAGTCACTGGATTTCAATACCTTAATTGCTGGTGTTTAAAGGAAGAAGAGATCTAAATGACTTCCATGCAAAACAACTCCATTTAGTCACAAGAAGTGAACAACACATCAGCGCCATCTCATCCAACACGTCAACACATAATCTAGAATCCTAGTCAATTGTCATGTCATCTGACATATCATTTGTTAGTGAATATATAAAACTAATTAAATTGGTCTCACACAACAACTTAAGCTATTGTGGTGAAACGGTCATTTAACATGGTATCAGAGCCATTGTAACCAAATGGTCGTGAGTTCAAATCCTACCACTCACCTATTATTCAACACAAGGTAGAGTGAATATGTACAAGTTTCAATTCTAAAGGGCTTTCAATTGAGAGGTGCGTTAGTAAATATATAAAACCAATTAAATTGTCCCCACATAATAACTTAAGCTATTGCGGTGAAACAGTCATTTAACATTATTTGTCACATCATTAGCAATCAACGCCACACCAGCTATACATGTGCCGTTATCTTATTTTTCCACGTGTGCTCTCCTCTTCTGTTCGCTTTAGACCCATCAATTAATTTCGATTCAAAAAAAATTGATCGATATTTTGACTGCTCAATTCAATATATTTTAATTCAAGTTCTCTACAAATTAGACTGGTTCCTAAGGTTTTTGACAATTTGAATCTAATTTTGTGGTCAGAACAACCAAATTTCATCTTTATAAGTAGGTTTCCTTCTATTTCATTGTCTTATTTCAATATGATGCCTCAAAACTGCCCTACAACATCTTTGATGGCTTCAACTATGATCTTTGGGCTAAGGAAATACATAGTTTTCGTAAAGATAGATTCCTTTGGTGTAGTGTTATTACAGAAATAACTAAACTAACTTAAAAAAGATGAAAATATTGACGTATTCACTGAATGATTAGTGGCATGGGATGAAATGAACCATCAAATCTTAACCTGGTTTAGAATACATATGTCAAAGCCATCAAACTTGACTTTCAATAGTTTGACATAGCTTAGGAGGTATGGAATTTCCTAAAAAATTATTATCCTGTATCAAATGATATCTACCGATTTTAGCTATATAGGAGAATTCATTGCACACAACAACAACTAGATAGACAATACGTAATTAAGTGTCTGAATTACAAGAACTTTGGGATTAACTAGCACTTGACGATCCAATTTAGCCTAGTTTTGATGCTACTGCGATTTATGCAAATCTTTGAGATCGTTAACATATATGGCATTTACTTTTAACTCTCAAGGTCATTTGTAACTCTCTTCTTCATAGAAGAACTCTACCCAAAGATATATGTGAGTAATCTTGATATTGTGTTACAAAGGGACTGAGTTTATAACCTTGGATACAGGTTAAATCGGATTACCGATCCTTAGTTGATTTGGGTAGTCATAATGTCTTACTAGAGGCCGCTTATGACTTATGGGCCTTGAAGTGTGATCAAGCCCATTGCCAACATCAAAAAAGTCTATAGGATCGCACACAAAGAGTGATTTGATCTGGGCTTATTCTCTTGGGCCTAATTTATTAGGCATTGAATAAATATATATGGATATATTTATCTAGCTAGATTGAATTAAGTTGTCGGGGTTTTATTATATGAGATATAATATGGGCCAAAACTTATTGGGCTTCAATGAGATTAGGTTTTCTCTATAAATAGAGAAACTTAGGTCTCATTAGGTGTGAGAGACGAAAACCCTAGCCACCTCTGAGAGAAAGATTGTGCGGCGTTCGAAAAGATTTTTGGACGTGCTAGCACACACTAGCTGCTACCCGGATTGTTCATCCTCGTGTAGATACCGGTAGAGGAAATTCGCGCATTGCAATGTCTACGAATCTGAAAAGAAATAAATATCAATCCACATCAAGAGGCAATTTTGTACATGTAATAGATTTTGGTTATACTTCTTGTTGTTTATGGTCCTTTCCGCTGCATATTGTGAATATTCGGGCCATAGGCGATCCAACAGTGGTATCAAAGCCAGGTTATGTGATTTTGTATAGTCAAAAATATGCAAGTTTTGATTACATGTACTTACAGTTTTGGATGCATGATAGGAATAAGATTTATGTTCATGTATGTTGTTTTCGAATTTGTTTATTCTCTTGGTACTAATGTGAATATATGACACAAAATATGTTTTCAACTATGGAGGTTGATTACATCAAGATGTATTTCGGTTATGGCTGGTCTCAGCCAAAGGAAGAGTTCGAGCATGGAGATGTTTTCGTCATGTTTGTCTCGGCCAAAAGTGTTTTGGCCATGACATATGTTGATTTTCGAAACTTCCTTCAAAGGTGGCATCTAGGGTTATGGCCGAAGATGCCTAGGTGACGGCTGCTAGGGTTTCTGCAATGTAAGACATGGATTCGGAATAGGAACCGTCGTTTCATGACGCTTGTTTCTTTGTTGGGTGTTATATATTTTGGGTGGCTTTACATATGTTTTATTTATATTATTTGAATATTTATATCCATGTGTAAATTACTATTCTATGCTTCTAATT
>JANTPM010000002.1:24024694-24046166 GCA_025434745.1 Erythroxylum divaricatum | reverse complement strand
CAGATTCTAATAATATACATGTTTCTCATACATCTCTATGTATATGTATATTACTTACAAAAGAATCTTGGTACCTTTTGACTAGATATATAATGTTCACACAAATAAAACCAAACTTTTTTGTTTTATTAATAGTAACTATTTTTATTAGAAAACTGTAACTAAAGAAGATAAAGTTACATATAAATACACTTTCTTTTCAGGACACTATATTTACATAACTCCAATAGACACCTTATCTCCCATTTGATACTCTATCTCAATCTAGTGCTGATCCACATAACTCTTCTAATTTTCTTGAGCTGCCTTTATCCTACTATGGGTTAATTTTATCTTATCAATGGTAACTTGAATCAACTCTAGGCCTTTAACCATCCTTAGGCCCTGTTCATCCCAATATAAATGTGATTGACACTTTCTACATGGTGCCATACCAATACTATTGTGATAATGATTATTATATGTACCTATTGCTATTTATAAGTTGCCCTAAAGTCTAGAAGTAAATCTAGGATTTCGGTCCGATACAATAGATACTGGTACTCCATGTAACCTCACTATCTCATTAACGTACCTCCTAGCTAACTAATCTAACATGTTATTTTCTCGTATAAATAAGAAATGTGCCGATTTCGCTAATATGTCAACAATGACCTATATAGCATCATATTGTCGAGGAATAATGAAATCCATTATAATCCTCATCCATTTCCACTCCAGAATAGGAAATGACTGTACCTTCTTAATTGGAGCCTGATGCTCTGCCTTAACTTGTTGGCATGTCAAACATTTAGCCATATACTCAGCCACTTACTTCTTCATCCCTGGCCACCAAAAATGTTGTTTCAGAGTATTATACATCTTGGTAGTTTTAGGATGCATAGTATAAGTTTCCATGTGAGCTTCCTCTATAATTCTTTCCTCAAATCATCAACATCAGGTACACATAGTCTCTCAACTCAAACTCATAACTTGAATTCTGTTTCAACTTCTCAGTTTCACTAAGTATAGATCCTTCCTTTGAGCTTTTCTGATCCTTTCATGTAATACTAGTCTAAGCTTTAGCATAGCTAATAATGCTTCATTCCCCCCAAACTTAGCTTAACATTTATTGCTCTCAGTTGAACTAGGTTTGGTAACTTCCATAGTTGAATTTGTGCTACACAGCTATTAGATTTTTAGCTTAATGCATCAGCTATAACATTAGTTCTACCTGAATGATATTTAATCATGCAATCATAATCCTTAAGTAGTTCAATCCACCTCCTATTAGTAGTATGCCCTAGGCCAATGGACATATGTCACTTTTGTACTAACATTATGACTTATTAATAAAATATTATGAGGTATTCTTTTACATATGCATGTATATCGTTTATGTAATGTGATTTACGTTCCATGAATAGTATTAGGCTTATGTCATTAAGTATGTGACTTGATAGTAAAACCATAATCATTATAATATTATTCTAAACTGTCCCTGGTCGATCGTTATTGGTAGAATAATAATGAATTAAGGCTAGTATGTGTTCTAATTGATGATCACATTTTTTTGATCATGGATTTGAGTTATCAAATTAGAAACATAGATATATGTTAGAGAACATATATTGGACCGACCTACAGAGAGAACACTGCATGGTTTCATGTCATTATTGATTCTCAATATGGTTTGACATTAGTCCTCTGACCTGAAGTCATCATGGTTTCCTATATGAGGAATTCAGTGTTTTGACATTAGACTAAGTTATTTTTAACCGAATAACAAGTAGTCTTATGTAGACATTAAATAAATAATGCGGAGGGATGTGAATGACGTAGATAGGATTTGTACCTCTCTTAAATGAGAAAGATATCATTTGAGCCTTTTGACAAGTATAACTAAAGAAATGCATGGACGTGCTCAAATGAATTGATGAGGAGTCATCAATGTCATTTGTTATAATCAGTCAACTTAGGGATCAAAAAATTATGATTAAACAAAGGTTGACATGTACCATGCCTTGTGAGTAATCTTGATATCATGTTACAAAGGGATTGAGTTTGTAACCATAGTAACAGGCTAGATCCTCATTTGATTTCGGTAGTCATAATATCTTGCTAAAGGCCGCTTATCACTTATGGGCCTTGAAGTGTGATCAAGCCCATTGCCAACATGAAATGAGCCTATAGGGTCGCACACAGAGAATGGTGTGATCTGGGTTTATTATCTTGGGCCTAATTTATTAGGCATTGAATAAATATATATGATATATTTATTGGGCTAGATTGAATTAAGTTGTCGGGCTTTTATTATATGAGATATAATATGGGCCGAAACTTATTGGGCTTCAATAGGATTAGGTTTTCTCTATAAATAGAGAATCTTATGTCTCATTAAGTGTGAGAGACGAAATCCCTAGCCACCTCCGAGAGAAAGATTGTGCAGCGTTCGGAAAGGTTTCTGGACGTGCTAGCACACACTAACCGCTGCCCAGATCGTTCATCCTCGTGTGGATATTGGTAAAAGACATTCGTGCATTGCAATGTCTACGAATCTGAAAAGAAACAAATACCAATCCGCGCCAAGAGGTAATTTCGTACATGTAATAGTTTTCGGTTATACTTCTTGTTGTTTTATGGTCCTTTCCGCTGTGTATTGTGAATCCTTGGGCTATAGATGATCCAACAGAAGAATCACAGGCTCTCTTCGACACTAACACTTAGGACTAAGTTGACCTACCTTCAAATAAATTTTTTATTAGTTGTAATGGGTCTACAAATTCAATACTTGAGCTAATAGATTAGTCAAAAGAAACAAATCACAATTAATTAAAAAGGGGTTTATTCAAGAATATAGAATTAACTATAAGGAGACCTTTGCTCTAGATGCTCACCTCACTTCAGTCTGCAGTCTTATTGTTAAAATAGCAAGCAAGCACTAGGAATTTTTCTGATGGATGTCAAGAATGTCTTTCTTAATGGTGATCTTCATAAAGAAGTATATATGTGCAACCTTTAACTAGGTATATTTATCCACCTAATAAAGTTTTTCATCTTTGCAAAACGTTGTATGGTCTTAAGTAAGCTCCTCGAGCATGATTTGCTAAATTCAGCTCCACCATCAACAATCTTAACTTTATGTCTAGCAATTATGATTATGTTTTTTTTTATCTGAAAAATAGATCAAGGATGCACACTTATCCTTCTATATGTTAACGACATGATAATAATCAGCGATGACACTAGGGGGATTTGAAATGAAAGATTTAGGTCTCCTGAGTTATTTTAGGTCTTGAAGTATGTTCTGATGATTCAAGCTATTACTTATCTTATCTCTTGTGCTGGTCTTACTGATACTAAGATTGCTAGCACTCCACTCAACTCTAATAGTCATATGACTACCATTGATGGAGCTTCTCTGAGTGATGATAAACTTTATCGACAGTTGGTTGGTAGTCTAATATCTTACTGTCACTTGTCTAGATATTGCTCATACAATTCACATTGCCAGTCATTTCATGTTTGCTCCTCGTACCACTCACTTTTTTATTGTTCATTGTATACTCTGATACATTCGAGGCACCTTATTTCATGGGTTTCACTTCAGTCATTCATCTCTGTTGTATTTACGTGCATACTCTAATGTTGACTGGGCTAGAGACTCAACTGATCGTTGATCTACCACTGGCTATTATGTCTTTCTTGGCACATCTTTTATTTCTTGGTGTAACAAGAAACAAACGATTGTCTCTCGCTCAAGGATTGAATTAGAATATCAAGCCTTAGCTAACACTACCTCTGAACTTTTATGGTTACGGTGGTTACTTCAAGACATTAGTGTCACACTTTCTTTAGCGATTCCTCTCTTTTTTGCAATGATGTCTTTCATTAATGAACTAAACATATCGAGATCGAATGTCATCTTATGTGTCATCTTGTGCTTTATAGAACTATACAACTTGTCTCTATCTCATTTGTAACACAAATTGCTGGTCTTTTTACCAATTCACATCCACCTCGATATTTTCAAGATCTCTCCAAACTCAAGTTATCGTCTTCACTAACACCTTAAGTTTGAGAGAGGATATTAATGTTTATTAACGTAATCTTTGGTCGGTCAACTACCCACTATAATTAGTCTTCATTTTCTCCTAAAATCTTGTATATTAATGTTATGTATTATTTAATTGATTTGTTTCTTAGAGTCACCTAGAGTGTATAAATAGGTAAATGTACATGACATTAGAGACACACACAAATATAGTGAATATTTCAACACTTCTTCTTCGTTCTCTATTTCTAATCGAGTTTTAAACTTTGAGTTAATTCTAATTATTATAAATGTGTACTTTGTTGTCTCGTATCATACCTGGAACTTACAGAAGGTTACATACTTTCAATCCGACTTTGGTTAGTCGATGGTCTTGCTGAAACGGGTTGTTTTAGCCAATTTGGTGTCGTAGTTTCCTTGTATGCCTTTCGAGGTGCCCCTGTGAGACGTATTGTCAAAATTCAGCATCAAGACGCTAAATATGAGCTTTATATGACTGGTACATCTGTTAGATCTGTTTAGAAACCGTATCGACTTTATAATGAGTAGCAAGATTTCGTTGACTGATTCTATCCAACTTAGAATCAATTCTTCTCATAATAAGAAGAAGAGTCATTTTTCAGTGAAAGATATGGTACAATGTGCAATTCAATTCAATGGCAGTTAAGCGAAACTGTCCATATCTAATCAACTTATTATCTGAATGGTCAATGTTTGCGTGATACTCTTTGAACAAATAGAAGCAGACTTGAATATAAGTGTGAGATAACATGAGAAAAAGAAAACTTAATTTTCATTAGAAGATGAACCATGATGGCATGCGTCAATTTTGCTTTAAGAAAAATAGAAAGAAAAGCCAATAATGATACGATGGCAAGAAAGTAAAGGTAATCAAAAGAATGGTTCTACGATTTGACAGTTTTAGCAGACCGTGCTCGACCGACACAAAATGGGTGACAATGAACAAAATGCTAGGAGAATTAAACGAAAATATAAAAATATCCTGAGATTCTCGTTCGAACCCCATAGAGGCAATCGTTTAGGTGTTTCTGAATACAGTCAGTTGTCCACCAAGCGAGAGACAGTAACAAAGGTACCCTACAAAAGGACAATCATCAGTGAAATTATTACTGGCCTTCTGCTACTTGCTGACATGATCACATGCATGTCCATCAATTTTTTAACAGTTGAAATTTCTATCTATCTATTAATAGCCATTTTGTTTTGCAGCGGCTTCCTTGTCCTGGTTATTGTGTCCACTGCCTGTCGTCAGCAAGTGTCCCACATTTCATTGGCTCCTGCACCAAAGTCTGCTTTCCAGCTGCAGTTATCTTGGTTTTACTTTTTTCTCTTACTCGTTCAATGCGTGTTGGAGAAACAGTTGCAGCAGTCCAAATCACTCCGTTGCATCTGATATTTTGCTACACACTTCCCATCTCTTAGCTTCCTTCATTTGATTCTATAAAATTATGAATAAACAGGTACGATATTGCCAAATCCAATGATGTTTCATTTGATAGAACTAACTATGCGATGTAGAGACAAGAAATGTCCAAGTTTTTGCGAAGTCGCAAGTTATGGCGCTATGTTACAGGTGATTTTGTTGAGCTAAAAGAAAAGCATGACAAGATTTCAAGAAGTTCAAAGAATGATTAGAAAAAAGGGAATACAAAAATTACTAAATTCTCAAATAGTTCCGCAACACATGTGAACCATTAATCAACCGACATTTTGGTCATTTTAAAACTACAAAAGAGGTTTGGGATATGATTGCTAAACGTTACTCTACTTCTGACGTTGCTCATTAATTTCAGTTAACAGAATAATTCCATCATCTAAAACAAGAAACTGAACAATCTGTATCTGATTTTCTTTCACTATTGCTCACAATTTGGGACCAACTTGCTACTTCTAATCCAAATTAGTGTCATGACCAAAAGAGATGTTGAGTTATATGCACAACAACAAGATCACTTGAATGTAATGGAGCAGCACAACAACTTGCTACTTCTAATCCAACGTGGTGATGGGAAAAATGTCGATAGATGCAGCAGAAATGCCCCACCAATTAGTCGATACAATAACAATATGTATGATCCCAGATATAAATTAATTCTCCCTACTTGTGTAAACTTTTAAGAAATAATTAGGCAATAAATAATCTAATGTAGCACCTAATAAAATCAACACTACGATTTACATGAAAAACCTCCTCGATATGAGGAGTAAATAATACAAGACTAAAGTCCAGCAAAAATCTCCACTATCAACAAATAATGGGTACAATAATAAGTTCTCTCTAGTATCCTACTAAAGGCAACAACAACAACATCAAGAATACAACAATTTTCGGCAACAACATCAATAACAACAATAAGAGAAATCAACAAGAGAGTTTGTGAAATCACCTGGAATCACACTCTCTAAAACAGCTCGAGTAGATCACCCAAAAGGTCTACAAATAGCAAACTCACTGTTTGATATCAAGATTAATGTGTCCTCTACCAGTTGTCAAAGTTTCAGCCCAATTGAATCACGTTTCACCATCCAATCATGAGCTTGATCAAAACTGCTCAATGTTGGAACTCCGAATTCCAAAAGTCAATCCCAACTTTGATCACGAATCGCCAGAAAATCAGAACTCCGATCATGATTATGATCGTTGGAGTTGAACTAATACCAGTGTAGAGTAAGCCTTCAAATTCTGAGCTTAATCAGACCACAAACGACCATCTGATTGAGGACTTAATCAAGATTGTTTAAATTTCTCTCTCACTTACTAATATTTTCTCTCTTCACTCTCTTTTTTTTTATTCATTACAAACGATACAATCCTCTCCTGTCTCTTTATACAAGAGAAGAAGGAAGAAACCAAATTAAATTCAAACATAACCATTGCTTTTTTCTCTCAATTATAGAGGGTACTTTTTTTTTAATTATGGAGACTACAAATGTCAAATATGGAGGGTTGACTAACACGTGGATCACTTTTACATCGTGATACATTTCTAAAATGGAGATAGTTGCTGCTAAACTTATTTCTAAGGAAACCAAGTTAGTTGCACTAAAATCTCATTGTTCTATTGACATTGTCTTAGCTACTACTGGATCCACAAGATCAACAAGTTCTCATCCTCCAAGGAAGGGCAACTGTAATTACTGCAAAGAATTAAGACATTGGATATCTGAATATCCAATCAAACCACCGAAAAAGGATTATATACAAAAGTCTTGACAACACTGACGCAATCCTTCCTCTTTAACTACTGTAACCACTTAGGATTCCATTAAGCCTTCTGATTCTGGCCTTGCTACACTTCTTGATTAAATTGATATTGATACCCTTAAACAGGCACTTCTTTCCTCTCAATCTGATCATTCTACAACCTTAACCTTATCAGTCACACCAGGTACAAATTCTTTGTATCTTGATTCTACATATTGCAATCATATGAGTTTTGTACTTTCATTATTAAAAAATAAACAATTAGTTGAACAAGCCCACATAAGAAACACTGCTCATAATTTCCATATGTCTGTTAGCCATATTGGTATTGTGTCTACATCTAACCTTACATTACCAAAATACCTTCTTGGTTCCAAAGTTGTCACTTAATTTGATATATGTTATTCATATTGGGAAACTAGGATGTGATGCAGTTCCAAACGCATTGGAATAATCACGAAACTTTTTGATATTTTAGTTTCCTAAAAACCAAGATCAATTAAATTCTATAAAATCATTAATACATAAATTATAATAAAGCATGAATCGTAATCCGTATCTTATTCAAAAGCTTGATTTTTATCTTGTCGTATCCTTCGAACCATTTCCAAAACTGATTTATCTTAACCACTGTAGCTACACAAATGTCCAACCTCTAATAGTATCCAAAGAATAGGTTGAGAGAATTCTATAACTCTTACAAAGAGGATTAAGTAAGAAGTATTAGCCTATTTATAATATGTTTTGAATATTTTATTAATTTAATTAAAATTAAATTCTAATTTCAATTAAAATTTAATTAGCATTACAAACAATTAAATGTCAATTATGCCCAAATAACATACAATATCTCATATTGACCCTTAATTATTAAATATCTCATATTTAATCATAAAATTTTTCAAACTTTACAATCTAACTTGATTAAAATAACTTTGCTCTCTTCAACTCATTCTATATATGAGACTCATTAGGTTTTCAAATATATTAGCAATGATATAAATTATAACTCTAATTAATAATTAGAATTACATAAATTAAAATTACTTTTAATTTATCTTTAATTTGTCAATTAAAAAATTTATAATTATATATTAAGATTTTCGTCTAGCAATGCATCATGATCACCCAAATATTTAAGAATGTCAAAGTGATTCTGACTAAGCTTTCTGTGCATGATTTTTCTATATAATTCAATCATTTCACCATGTAATGTTCTGATTAGACATAGAGTATGAAATTAATGTTTACTCTATTTTTAGCCCAATCATATTAGTTCTCTGACATTAGTTATCGATTCAATTAATGACATTTATAAACTATTTACAAAATGGCATTCTACCTTGGCTAAAGATTTCCTGAACCAATACTAATTAAGAGCAACACAACATTTCTCCTAATTACTTTAGGGTAATGAATCATATCTTAATCACTCAGCTACCTCCATATAGTTTATGTTATATCCAATGACGACCGATTGACCGACCTATGATTAAATAGGTCATAAGTAGTATCAAAACATAGCAATCCCTATATATGATAACTTTGTTGACCTAAAGTAAAAGGATCACTTATAATATCATCATAATGAGATTTCTATAGACATATAAGTAATGTTCTAAATGGATTTCTCATATCAGGTTTGTTTAGTGAACTTGTTCTATAACAAACACCCACACATTTGTTTAACTATCTCCATATTTTAGCCTATGAGAATGATTATTTTCTTTATAAGGAAAATCATAACGTGTGCTAGTTTTTTTTGTGTTCTATTAATGTCCAATCTAATAGAATAAGGACCAGGAACAATTTAAGGATAATACATATATATAACATGATTCCCATAAATATAATCTCATTATAATTTCATTTGCAATGCATAATTATCCCATAGACTTTATCATATTCAACTAAACATGTATAAGATAAAGAATGCCTTTAAATATTTTGTTACTTAAACACAACCAAAACAATTGGTTGTAGGGCATAAACCAACAATTCAACTATATGATCTTATTCTTAATATTCATTTTTAAAGTCATGGTTGTCATGTGCAGGATTTAAGGATGGGGCAAATCCTTGGCACAGGGCATAATGAGGGACAATTGCTTAAGCTTACTTGACTTCATTCACCTTAAATTTAGTTCAGTTGTGGTGATGTTGTTATATCCGAAACTTGGCACTCTCGTTCATATTTCTCCTTAGCATTTTAATCCTTTAATTTCTAGTAGGTTATTAAGATTGTTAAACAAAAAATTGTTGATTATTTACCTTGTCAATTATCTAAACATCATGCTTTAACTTTTAATAATAGCAATTATATGTCATCTATTCCTTTTAACTGAATCCTCTCTAATATTTAGGGCCCTTCTCTTACTTTTCCTATAGGAGGTTCAAAAGATTATTGCAATTTTTGTAGATTATTTTTTTCAACATACCTGGATCTATCTAATGTAAAAAAAACCAACTTATAAGATATATATACTTAGTTTGTCCAAATGATCAAAATTCAATTTTCTAAAAGAAAAAGTTTTTCGAACTGATAATGCCATAGAATATAAGGATAACTCATCTTTTACTCTCTTAATATAGCATGGTATTGTACTTTATTTATCTTTTCTAGGCAAATCTTAACAAAATGGGAGAGTTGAAAGGAAACACAAACATATTCTTGACACAATTCGAGCCTTACTTATTACTTCCTCTTGTCCTGGGCATATTTTGACGGAGAAGCAACTCTCACTAATTGTCTAAACTATCAATTGTGTCCCATTTGCAACTATAGGTACTCAATCGCCTTATGAATTTATTTTTAATAATACTCCTAATTATATTCTCTTTCAAGTTTTTGGTTCTACTTGTTTTGTGTTTCTTCATCTACATGAGTATAACACGTAAATTATAATAAAGCATGAATCTTAATTTGCACAATATTCTGAAGCTTGATCATATTCTTGTCATATCCTCAAACTGTTTTCGAAATCTATCCATTTCAACACCATATTTATACTAATGTTCGGCCCTTAACGATATCTGCAAAATAGGTTTAGAGAACTTTATAACTCTTACAGAGAGGGTTAAGCAAAAAGTATTAGCTCCATTAGAGCTTAAACCTATTTATAATAAGTTGTGGACATTTTAGTAATTAAATTAAAATTAAATTATACTTTTAATAAAACTACAATTAGAACTACAAATAATTCTAATTAACTATTAATTATGCCTAAATAAAATCTAATATCAAATATTGATCCTTATTTATTATTTAATAATAAAGTTTCTCAAACATTACAATCAAGTTCAACTTGATTAAAATATATTTACCATCTTCAACATGTTTTTTATATAAGATCCATTAGGTTATCAAATATACTGACAATGATTATAAATTATAATTTTAATTCATAATTAGAATTACGTAAATTAAACTTCCTTTTAATTTATCTTTAATTTTTCAGTTAAACAATTTATAATCATATATCAAGATTAATGTCTAGCAAAATATCATCACTACCTAAATATTTAGGAATCTCAAAGTAGTTTTGACTAACCTTTTCGTGTATAATTTTTCTGTGGACCAAAAATGTATTTTAAACCTTAACGTTTATATCAAAATTTAAGTTAATCATAACGTTTTGGAGCGTTCAAATTAAATCTTAATATTTACAAAACGTTTAAACCAGACAATACGAGGACAAATAAAACGTTTAAGCCAGACATTAAGGCCTTGTTTGGTTGTCATAGATTCTTGCTTAGGAAAGTAATCTTTTTCCTAAAATTTATATTATCACATTTGTTTTTTTTAGTAGCTAGGAAAGTAAAAACTTTTCCAATCTAGGGAAAGTAGTAGCACTTTCCTTGGATTCTAAATCCCAGCACCTTCTTAGTATTTAGATTACTTTCTTCAGGAATTTAATCTAAAAATATGCTAGCCAATTTAACCATTCTTTCTCTCTCAACTCTACGATAAGTCTTTTATAAAACCCTACCTCCTCTTTAACCAACGTTACGAATACTGTACCGAACTTGGTATCGGATTAGGCTCTAGTATAATATTGTACTAATATCGGTTAATACTAAGTACCGTTTCGGGTAATTTTTTAAATTTATGAAATAATCCCTAATTTTTTTTAAAATTACAAAATAGTCTATTGTCATATTATACAATTGTACTGTATGTTTTTAACCCTATCTCCAAAAATCATGATAATAAATAATAATCACAATTTCAATTTAATTTATAATTTAATAATTACTAGTAAATATGATTAAATTTAAAATATATATTTAAAATATATAAATTTCAAATAAGTTTTGAGTTAATAATTAAAAATATATAAAATAAATATTAGTTTATAAATAATAATTTTTAAATTATTTATTTTAAAAATAAAAATTTTATTAATACTTTATTAATAAATATTATAAAAATTTGAAATAAATTTAAATAAAATAATTTATTTTTAAGTTTTATTTAATTTATAATTATTATTAGTAAAAAATATTTATTATTATTTTAAAAACAAAAATTAAAAATTTACAATAATTATACAAATTGAAATAAATAAAATAACTAATTAAAAAATTTTGAAAAAAGAGGAGGGGGTGAGGAGGGGAAGGAGAAATAGAAGGGAGGGAGGGAGACTTTAAAATTTTTTGAAAATTTTGTAAAAAAATCTCTCTATTTTTTAAAATATTTGATACCCATTGATATTTAGACTCAGTATGATTGATCCTTTAATTTTTATTAATTTTAGTCTAGTATCGGCCCGTACAGTATTCATATTAATGGTCTCACCACATGAAAAAAATAATAATTAATGAATATAAAAAACAAAATCCAAAATCATATTTGTTGAATAAAATAACCTTTTTATTAAGTACGAGTGAGGTTGCGTACTATCGAATCTCTCCAAATTTCACGTCTTAACGAAAGTTCATTTGATTGAATAAAATAATAATATTGATTCAAAAATAAATTATTGATTTAACTGAAAAGTTAAATAAAAAACTAATCATATAAATTAAAATCGTTTCAATTTTAAAAGGGGAACTAAATAGTTTATATATAAAGTTAATTATTTGAAAAAATCTATATTTTTTATTTTTAATTATAATATAAACTTTAAAAAAAGTAATAAAATATTATATTTTTAATTTTTTAATTATAATCTAAAATTTTTTAAAAATAGCAATATTCCAATTTATAATTTTTTCCCAATTAAATTTTAGCGATACAATTTATAAGTACGGACAATTCATGGGAACATGCACGTGTGCCGGCGGACCGTCCTTGGTAACGCGTACAAACCCCTTGGAGGCTTGGGGTGCCGTTTCACTCCCAAATTGCTCATTTTACATGGCCTAAACGGCAAAAAAACGACTTGCACGTGTTTTATGCAAAAACCCGAAACAAAATCATAAGAAGAAGAAGATAAATGAGGGCACCTCGGATATGTCATACACGCTTATCAGAACATCGACGAGCTGTCGTATTAATTTATAAAATTTTCGATTTTATTTAGTAATTTAATAGAATTAATAATAACAATGTGATATGGTATATCTAAACATGATAAATATATATAATTTAAGAAAAAATAACATTTCAATTTAAAATAATTTAATTTCCCATGTACAAAAATTTTAAAAATATATTACAAGATTTTTTAATACAGTAAAAAATAATGGTACAACAATATAGTAGAAATCTCGTTAATACGCAAAGTTTAGAAAAGTTTAATAGTGAACAGCTTTATAGTTAATTAGCAGAGAGTTTGTTTCAAAGTAACTCATATAAAATTTTTTGTAAAGAATAAACATTAAAAAATAAAAAAGTTCAAATTTTACTAAGTTTTATAAGACATGTCAAAAAATATTATGAAGTTAAGTTTTATCATTAACAATGTTAATATAATATATAATAATATACAGATCACAGCAACAATAGTACCTAATAAAAATCTGACTGAAATGCGAAATTTTGAAAGATTTAATAATACATAATTTTACTCTTAACTCGTAAAGAAATGATTTTTAAATAAATAAATAAAAATGAAATGAAAGAAACATTATATAATAATATATATTTTTTATAAAGTTGTGAAATGTAGTGTTATAAAACAAAAATTAGAACACATTTAATAAAAATAATTTATCACATTACCTATATATTCACATTTATATCATCATGAATCATATATTACGTGGGACGTGGTTTCATTTTGAAGTCATACACACCCTGCACAGGTTGGTCACGTTTGTCCATAGAGAACCGCCCAAAAAGGAAGTTGGACTGGGAACCGGGAGGATAACACAACACCCGTGGTCTTTCAGACACCATGTGGATGTCTCCGAGGAAACTTCGACCATAGTACCTGAAGTTCAGGTTCCTGACCATTAGTTCGCGAGTCAAGGGATTTACACCTAACCTTAACAACTAGGTAGTCGTCGTCATTATTAACCAAGTTTCGTAATAAAGTAAAATTTATAAGATCTAATAATAAATAGTTTTATTTTTATATAATAAAAAAGATATTTTTGAACAATTCATATACAAATAAGACAATATAAAAATAATGTAAATTTTAAAAAGAAAAGATAAACTAATACGAAATAATATGTAAAAAAATAATTTAAACCATAATAATAATAAAATAAATAAATAAATAATACTAAAAATATATGGAACTAAAAATAATAAAAATACATAATAAAATAGTAATAAAATAAAATTACGAAAAAAAATACCAACTAAAGCGGTTAGGTATGGGTTTGATATTCCAAGTCATTGATTTCTCGCCATTAATTGCCGTTGACAAAATGGAGAACCAGAAGAAGAGAAGCCATCTTGAAGGGGGAACAGACAGTCTCTTTTCATTCTGTTTTTACTTGTTTTGGGTGTTCTTGTATTCTCTTCTACACGTGTTTAAGCCCTTGTCCGTGTTGAGAACACGCAAGCCATTACGCTTGACTCACTGAAAAGTTATGGCAGTATTATCATCACCGAGGAATGCAACATCTATCGAATTCCAATTTCATGGAAGTCGATTTTCCAACATTTTCAAAGTTTGAAATGGACTTTTCTATCTTTGTCCCCTGTGCGCTACTACTTAACTCTATAAAAAGGAATGATCCTTCACTCTTGTCCCTCACTTTATAGCCAGACAACTCTTCACGTTTTAAGTTGAGTAGAACTTGATTGTCATTCAGCTTCTATTCGCTTGACTTCACTTGAAAAAATGAAGAGTACACGCTCAGTTTTGTCCAGGATTGCCACCAACCAGGGACATGGAGAGAACTCTCCGTATTTCGATGGTTGGAAGGCATATGACAAGAACCCGTTTCACCCTACTAAGAATCCTGACGGAGTTATTCAGATGGGTCTAGCAGAGAACCAGGTTTGTTTCAGAGATCGATATTTGGAAGTTGTTCCTACATTGTTTATTATCTTAGTTTATGTTCTTTTTTTAAAACCATGTTTATGTATCGGCATGCAGCTTTCTTTCGATCTGATTGAAGATTGGATCAAGAGAAACCCATCTGCATCTATCTGCACTCTTGAAGGAGTAAATGGATTCAAGGATATCGCCAACTTCCAGGATTATCATGGCTTGCCAGAGTTTAGACAGGTATCTACAAATGCTTGGCTATTACTTACTTTATTTATGTAGCATCTTTTAAAAAAATAATTCATACGTGTTCATGCGATTCAGGCGATTGCCAAGTTTATGGGAAGAGTCAGAAACGGAAAGGTAACATTTGATCCAGAACGAGTAGTGATGGGTGGTGGAGCTACAGGAGCAAATGAGTTGATCATGTTTTGCTTGGCTGACCCTGGAGACGCTTTCCTTGTTCCTTCTCCCTACTATCCAGCGTAAGGACCCCTCCTCCTTCTTCTTCCAAAACCTGGTATATAGATACCATTTTGACTCTCATTTTCACAAGTTACATGGAACAATCAAAGCTAGTTTCAATTGAGCGAGTGTGAAAGCTAGTTTAGTCATGACTCATGAGGATAAAAACAAAAGCGGCGTTCAAAAAATTCCAGGGACCGTAAACGCATGGGGGTTCCAAGTCCATGCAGAAGCAAGTTTTGGTTTTGAAATTGCATAAGACATTTTTGGTCAAAACGAAAGTTTTGTGTTTCTTAGACAAACTGGGGTCAACGAAATTTTTTATAAAAGCCATCGTTCCAGTTATTTGGGTCAACGACTGAAGTCAGAGATGCACGTTAAGCTTGGCCTGCGAGGTTTATTAAATTCCAAGCATCCCATTACAATAGATTTTCTAACCATAGTTCCTCTCCGAAAGCCGTCAAGAAAATTGTGGTAGACAGCTGGATGCTTTAAAGATTTTCAGTCCCAAGCCCAAGTTTTTCAAATCCACAAGGATGATTCCTCATTTGCTTGTTTGAGTTTTCTTCGTTAATGCTATCTTCTTTGTCTTCAGTCAACTCCAGGACCACAGCATAATCAGGAATAATATGTGTGGAATAAAGAAATTTTCCATAAATTTGTTTTGAATACTTATCTTTTTGGCTAATGAGTGCTCTTTCTCTGATCAGATTTGATCGAGACCTGAGGTGGCGTACTGGAGTTCAGATTATTCCAGTTGAATGCGACAGTTCTAACAATTTCCAGGTTACAAGGGAAGCATTAGAGGCAGCATACGACAAAGCCCTGGAATCTGGAATCAATGTCAAGGGTTTAATCCTGACAAACCCGTCAAACCCACTAGGCACTATCTCGGACAAAGAGTCCCTGAGGAGCCTTGCCAGGTTCACTAATGAGAGGAGCATTCACTTTGTCTGCGACGAAATATATGCTGCAACTATCTTCAGGTCCCCTGGTTTCACGAGCATCGCTGAGGTTATAGATGAGATGGAGTGTAACAAGGATCTCTTTCACATTGTTTATAGTTTGTCCAAGGACATGGGTTTTCCAGGCTTCAGAGTTGGAATTGTTTACTCGTACAATGATGAAGTTGTGCACTGTGCCCGTAAAATGTCAAGCTTTGGATTGGTGTCCTCGCAGACTCAGTTTCTACTTGCTTCAATGCTTTCTGATGAGGAGTTCGTCGAAAATTTTCTGTCAGAGAGCTCCAAAAGGTTGGGGAAAAGGCACGAGATCATTACGGAGGCACTACAACATGTGGGTATAAGTTGCTTGAAGAGCAATGCAGGCCTTTATATTTGGATGGACTTGCGCCATCTTCTTAACGAACCAACACCTGAAGGGGAAATGAAGCTGTGGCGTGTGATTATCAATGACGTGAAGCTCAATGTCTCTCCAGGGTCTTCCTTTCATTGCAGCGAACCTGGTTGGTTCAGGGTGTGCTTCGCCAATATGGATGATGAAACAGTAGAAGTTGCACTGCAGAGAATTCAAGCATTTGCTCTTCAACGAAAACAAGAAGACAAACCAGCAAACAAACGATGGAGAAAGAACCTAAGACTTAGTTTCACTTCAGGTAGATTCGAAGAGGGAATCCGAACGCCGCATATGATGTCTCCTCACTCACCAGTTCCTCAATCCCCTCTTGTTCGTGCAATGACCTAATAAATGGTTACTGTTCAGTAACGCAAATAATTGGCAAAGAACTCTACCGATTGTCTGAATCTGCACAAGAAACTTCTTAGCAGATTGCATATAATATAGCTTCTTAATTAGGTTATACTTAGAACTGGAGGAGGCGCCATAACCAAGAGATGTGCTACTGCTGCTACATGATTAGCACTTCAATAGTTTTTTCATGTCTCTATACAACACCTCCATAGCCACCCATTATCAAAGCTTAAACATTCCTTCCAAGTTCCATTCCATAGACTTTACTTCCTGGAATTTCTCTTCCTTTGAGAACCTATCAAACAAGTCATGTTAGGAGTAGTTGTGTGTCGTGTCTTTCTCTTCCCATTGATTAGGGTTTTTGTGGGAAGAAGCTGTTTCCGTGTTAGTGTGAGAAAGTTGTCCTGTACTGTGTGTTGTTTGCAAAGTCAAATGTATCGTGGCATCTGTTATCCAAGTAATCGATATTAATGGTCATTTCTTATACTCTTGCTCTTCTGTCAGCAACTTGTCCAACCTAACTGTAACTTTCAAGAACTTGTATTTTGGTGGAAGCATGATACCTACTTAATTCATACCGATGTATAAGTAGGTATGAGTTACTGTTAAAAAATACTCTCTTACTCATAATTTTACCTTCGTCCCGATTCATTATATTAATAGAAACAAATCACATCACCCCTGGTTCTGAATATGCTAATTGGTTAGGTTTGGCGTATGGATATGAAACAAACAGATAATAAGATAAACATGACATCTGGTATGGAATCATGACATGTTCATAGCTAGAACTTGCAGAAAGTATGGAGGAAAGATTAAGTACCGGAACATTATTCGATTCCATGTCATTTTGGCCTTTGCACATGTACATTTTTACGCAAGAAATAAACATCATCGTTTTCGATTTCAATGCATGCATCATGTCTGCTTCATGATTCTGTTTTACTTTTCCCATCCCATATTACGTATATAACACTCAAATTGTTTCTCTGGCATGACAAGTGGCGACTAACTCGACCGTGATACCATTTTGCACCAAAATCCAGTACCTGGAGCTTTCAAAGTCCTCGTCGTATAGTGTCTGCTGAAACCGCCCTGACCCACAGAGAAGAACATCTTTTGTCTAAAGTCGGTTGTCGATTTGTCATCGATCCTTCACATGCTCTCTCGCAGCACTGTCGGCAGATGACAAATGAAATGAGTTCGTATTGTTTTGGAGTTATGGAGGCCTCTTAATCTCAATCAGTAACCAAGTTTGTTCTTAGGATACGTGTCCACGATACCTTATCAGTACGGATTACTTGACTAAGACATTTTACAGTGGATAAATCAAAGTTCCTTACTTAGCTTGGTCTTTTTAACTTACACTTCACGTAACAAAAAATTTCTTTAAGTTTATGACATTGTTCTAGTATTAGGAACATAGTTAATATTTTTGTGTATGGAAGATAGAGACTTTTTTTTTTTTGGTTACAAAGGGTAAGAAAAAACAAATCGCACAAACAAAATACCCTAACTAATGCAGTGTTCTGCAGTACAAAACTCCTCGGTGAATGAGATCCAAGACAATCATTGGGGGCTCCTGGAGTATATACAGGCTTGGGCTGGATAAAACTGTGAGAAAGACCAGTCTATCGACATATTGATTCCCTTCTCGATATGCATGTTGAAATTGCACCTCTCATGTTCGGTGGATTAAACCAAAAGTACCTGCCACAAAAAAATTATCCTTAGTTGAAACTATATTGGAAGAGGAAAGAATGTTAATTACCTCTAAGGAATTCACTTCAACGATAATTCGTCTGTAACCAAGTGTCTATGTCAAGGTTAGTCCTGTGTGGACTCCCCAACGTTTGGCAATTAAAGCCAAGTTCCTACCAATGTGTTGTAGTTGTTATTGTCAAGCCAATCAAGTAAAGAATGTTAACATAATTTGTAAATGTATAATAAGCGTCTCCTTTTAGAGGGCTGATCCTTTGTCCATTTTCCCCTGTCATACCTTGTCCACTTTGTATCTGAGTCATCCACTCATGTAGGACCCGCATGAGTGGATGGTCAGATGCAAAGTGGACAGAGTAGGACAGGAGAAAATGGACAGGAGATTTGAGGGGCTCCTTTTAAGATACTTTTTGAGGTAGAGTTAAGCCTAAATTTATCATGATATCTGAGACTAAACTTGTCTCAATAGTTTGGAAGATGTTCAACCTGTTATAGCCCTTTATTCAATATGCCTATCATATGCTCTAAATTGAAGGGTGTGTGTCAAGAATCTCCTTTCAAAGTATCTGTTAGGGTATAGTTAAGGGAGTGGCCGTTTTAAAGATTTTGCATTCCTGTATATATAAAATCTGACTAACAGAGACTCAGTTTCTAGGTCTTCAAGTTTCACGGGAAACAAGTGAATTCGAGCCATTGACGAGCTAAGTTTGTCTTAAAAACATGAAACACAGTTGCGAGTCTAAATTGCAGTCGATCAACTCCTTGACCCATGTTCTTGAAAGCACCTAGCTACTTATGATGATATGATACATGTCCACGACTTTTACCAGTTGGAGATTCAATATGCTTTGGCACATGATGATCATAGCCTCCTAGCATGCAGGTCAAAGAGAGCTCATTTGGTTGACTGTAATGTAATCTAATTCTGTAGAAGTTAGTTGTGGTACTGCGCGTGATTATCAACATCGAACATGTCATGTTTTGGTTTAAGAATTCCCTGATCAGACGTAACAACCAAAAAGAACATAGACAACATTATTAATCCCCTACGTTTTGATAAACTGGTTGGAAACAACATTACGAATTTTGAGTCAGCAACAACCTGGAACTCGATCGCTTAAGACTACCCTTTTTTTTTTTAGGGATTTCAGGAAACTCTGTAGGTGGGTCAAACGGGCACACTTTTCTAAGAGTCCAACTGACTCACCACCTCATAGGTGGGCCAAGCAGGCGCACCTCATCATTGAGGACCCAACTAGTTTTCCATCTACAGATAAAACATCGGCTGTCCCAGGCTCTTACAAGAAGGGCTAGCAAGGAATCGAACCTGGGACTTAACCAAAGTCAAATCCCGCTCTCAATCATCGAGCTACACCCCTTGAAAGCGCTTAAGACTACTTGGACATATGTTTATTTGGAATATATTATACATTATTAGCTTTTAAAATAATTCACTGGAATAAATAATTTATAGATAATGTATTTAAAAGTGTTTAATCTTTGAATTAATAAAAATTTTTGTTTAATAACTAATTTTTAGAACTGTATAAATAAAATTATTAAAAGGTTGTTTTTACTGATACGACATAGCTATTAAATGACACGTAAATGTCCATCTATTATTCTCATTTGTAAAAATGATGTTTTAACCTAATTCATGAAAAATTTGAAAGCTCTGTTTTGAAATTAGAAATTTTAGAAAATTCAAAATTTGGCAATAGATTGAAAAAATTTTAAATTATTTGATAGTTTTAAATTTGTTATCTCATTAACTTATAAATTTTTTATTATATATATTCTATGATCTGTTCAATACACATTCAACAAAAAGTAATAAATATTTTTTTAATAAAGCAACATTAACTTTTATGTGAAGAACATTCAGTAAAAATTTCACTAATATGCAGGATCTTGAGAGATCCAATAGTACGTAGTCTTATCTTTAAATCTCTAACTAATTAAGAGACTCTTTCCAAAATGAAAATATTCTTCCATTATTGGGAAATCCATCCCAAAATTGATCTTTTCCACTTAGCTGTCAAAAGGAAACCTATTCCAAATACATACAGTTAGGAAAACGAAATGTCAGATTTTTTATTAAGAGAAGTTATGTAGTTTAAGGGTAAGGTAAATATAATATATGTTGTTTTGCTCTAAATACTATGAAAAAAATGTGATTACAAAGGTTCTTATAATTTGATAAATGATCAAATAAATTCTATTTAGGTTTTAATAAATTAAATTATGAGTGTTGGCCAATTTATAATACAATATAATTATGAATAAGTTGTTAAAATAGAGTTTATTTAATTAATTATCAAATCTAATGTTTTCAAAACTACATCGAAAATTAAATTGGTAAGACAATAGGTTTAAAGTTTAAAAAATTCAATCGGTATTAAGCCGTCATAAAATTTGTTAAAGATTAAAATTTTTTATTTAATTATAAAAAATAAAGTTTAATTGAAAAAAGGTTGTTAAATAAAAATTAATTGGTTTATAAAAATTGATTAGTTTATGAAAATTTGTAATTAATAAATTGGTAAATTTTAATAAAAATTATTAAACTGAATTGAACTAATAAATTAAAAATTAAATCAAAAAATTGAATATTTCAAAATTTTCACTATTAGACTGATCGAATGGGTATAATTTTTAAAATATTCAGGAAATCACTCTACAGTATAATTACAAATCATAGGGAGCTTGAAGAATGGTAATATATTATCATTAGGCTATGTGATTAATCCTAATTATTAATTACTTAGACTTAACAAGTTTAATATAAATAGATAAATAGATATAACCAAAAACTGTCTCTTATTTCATAATAAGAGTCATTTTAGATACATTTTAATTATTCAAAATAAGTGTCATTCTTGACTTTGGATGCATGTTTATAACTTTTTTTTTCAAAATTAACCTTTC
>JANTPM010000002.1:23963097-23977505 GCA_025434745.1 Erythroxylum divaricatum | reverse complement strand
TTTATAATTATTATTAGTAATAAAAATATTTATTTTATTTTAAAAAAATTAAAAATTAACAACAATTATAAAAATTGAAGTAAATAAAATAACAAATTAAAAAAAGAGGGGGGAACACGAGGTGGAAATGAAGGAAAAAGAGTTTAAAATTTTTTGAAAATTTTCGCTATCGTTGATATTAAATACTGGTTGGTATTTAATCTTGTATAATTGACTCTCGACAATGTATCAGTTTTGGTCCGATATAGTATGT
Organism: Erythroxylum divaricatum; assembly: GCA_025434745.1. Lineage (NCBI taxonomy): Eukaryota > Viridiplantae > Streptophyta > Magnoliopsida > Malpighiales > Erythroxylaceae > Erythroxylum > Erythroxylum divaricatum. Next base: position 23,977,252 of record JANTPM010000002.1, on the reverse strand, counting down.
ATGAGCCAGTACATATCGGTATCTAAAATTTAAGATAGGAGGGTTTAAATATTTAATTTTTTAAATTTTGAATGGCCCAATACATTACTAAATTTCAAATAACTCCTTCCTTATATATATATATATATATATATTATAAAAAATTAAAATATTTAATTTTTTAAAATTTAAAGGATACGTTATACCACTGGACCCAACTAGCCCGCCTACGCTTGTACTCCTATGTTAGAAGGGGAATGTCATTCTATAGCTACAAAAGAAGCAAAGAGAGTGTTACTTACCAGAGAAGAGCACCAGGTGAAACAGTGACCAGCTCTACAAGGAACGTGGCAGGTCTGAAGCTTCTTGAAACCTCTCATAAGGACTCCTATAATTGATCACAATCTTCAAAACAGCAGTTTAGAAAGAGGATGGCGTTGATCGATCACATGCTTTATCAAGAAACTCACTTTCGACACTATAATTCGATGATAAAAAAATGTGCCTTATCAACTACAACTAGAATGGGTAATCTAACGTTAGGATGCATTTGGTAAGACATGTAGCATGGGCTTCAAGATGAGACAAGCTCTGAGGAGGAGATAAATAAAACTCACAAGAAACCTGCAACATGCAACGTCTAGAAGAGAGAACATCTGAGTTTAGTGGCAGCTCCAAGTTTAAGCTTTAAGAATTTAATTAAACAATACAATGTAGTATTAGTTAGGCCATTCTCTTGCATTTTTTGGGTTACATTTCTTATAAAATGCTTTCTTTATTTATAATTATTCAATTTAAATTCTAAAAAAAAAAGCAAAACAAATTGCAGGTAAAAATTTGGAGAGAACACATAATGTAAAACTTTAATTATCAACTTATTTCAAATATAAAATTTTTCTAGCAAAGGACAACTAGCTATGCTTCAATATTAAATCATTATTCATTAATTAATAATAAAATATTCATTAATTAATAATCTAATTATTTCATTAATTAAATTATTCATTTTATTCTAATAAAATAGAGAAATTAGAATCAAATTTATAATAGAAACTGAAAAATGTTCAACTTTATAAATAACTAGAATGAATTGTATGCTGCATTAAGGAAAGATGAATTGCCACTAACATCACTTATACTGTTAAGAGCAAAAGATAAAGTAAGTGAAGAGACTCTTAGAAAGAGTGCCGAATGGTATAAAATCTAACACTTTTTATCGATTGGATACCATTGGATGAAAAGCCAAGTACTTAATGATAGAATGTAGGGATTGTTATACTAAAGAGAAAAGCGAGAGGCCATTCTTAGATTTTTTCTTTGATTATGAGAAACAATAAATAAATACTTGTTTTTTTTCATATTTTTTTAATTTAATTAACTATTAATTTAATGAATTATTTAGTTAACTCAAGTAAATATTTAGTTATAACTTAAGTATCAATTCCAAGAAATGGATAGGAGTCATTAATTTAGCATCATAGGGCAGAGTATAGGCATATGCAACATGGTTGAATGAATTAATGATTTCTCTAAATTTTTAGTTTCTTTTGAGAAGTCAAATAATTGTATTAACATATAAAAAAAATAATATATCAACAATGTTTATAACCATAGAGTTAACACATTGGGCTTACCTAAAAACAACACCCAAGTGTATGAGTGCTTTACCGTAGCTAAAGGCTCGGGAGTGACCACAAATATTATATTCCCTAATCACTAACCTATTTGGCATTTGCATTATGATAATAACACTTGACACCGTACCATATAGGTCCTGTGCTCAGTCGCATTTTGAACCTACAGAGTAATGTTTGAGATATAAAGTCTTTGCCTCTTTGACTGATTTTCTCTAAAAATAACTTACCTCCTTATGATTTCTTAGAATAAATTCCGCATATGCAACCCCTTTTCATCACTTATTCACTCAACATTCATCTAATTAGAGATTTTTTCACAATTATCTCCAAAAAAAGCCCCAACTTTGTATAATTAGGTTTTAAATGCATTTCAATCAATACCTTATGCATTTTCATCCCTATTGTTAAATTCAATCTATGTTCCTCCTCCTAGTGATTAGCTTTCATATAATATTCATTGTAGATTTATTGACGGTGAATTTATGTCTTAAAAAGTTGAAAAATTTAAAAAATATACTCTTTAGAAAAGCTATTTATGGTGTTATGCATGAATTATATTTATAATTTTGGTTTTGAAGGCTTATTTGATTAATTTAGGGATTAAAATGGTTAACTGTGGATTTTTTTGGCATGCCTTATTGTTGTTCTTTTTGTTTGATTGGTTTCCCATGCTTAACTCTAAATGTTGTTGCGATTGATTGACAAAGGGTTGAAGTTAGGAGTTAAGTATGAATTATTATGAGAGGTTGATTGAATTGAAGACAAACTCTTGAACAATACCCTTATTATTTTGTTTATAAATGATATCAGTAGAATTTTGAATTTTAGAGGTAATATATGATGACAGTTTTATATAAAAACTTTAATACCACAAGTATACGGATTGCAACTTATAGTACAAAAGGTATTGTTTCCACAAGGATTAATTAGTCACCTAATAACTTGAATAAAACTTTGTCTAAGTTAATAAAAGTTTAATTAAAATAAAATAAAATAACTGAAATTGAAATAACTAATAAAACTAAATATATGAATAAGTGAATAATTGATACTAGCAATAAGATTAAAGTTAATTAAAGTTGGAAAATTCATGAATTATTTTATCCTTATTTTGTCTTCCCTTTACCTTGTTGATTCAATTTTTGATTCATCCTAAATATCCAAAGGTTTTGATTGTCCTCTCTTAAGTTCTAATCAAATAATCCTAATTGAAATCGATAATAATAGAATTGCAAACCTTATTTATAAGACTACTCCTAAGTATTCAAGTAGATTTGAAGTAATCTTAAGGATAATTAATTCACATTTAAAATCTCCTTTCAATTATTTATTACTATGATATTTTTAGTCTATTAAGGTAACAATTCTTTTTATGCACCTTAACATAAATAACTTGATTTAATCCCTCGATTATTACCAATTATAAGCATAACAAATATCACAAAACATTCATAGATGTATTGAATTCAACAAGAGTAAAGTTTAACAAAACATATTTAAAAAATCCCTAATATGGATTGAGAAACCCATAATCATGTTTAACATCCTAATAATCCAAATAAGCATCTAAGACAATGAAATATATGAAGAGAATAAAGGAAAACAATTGTTGTCTTGATTTGGAAATTTGGAAAATTCAGGAGTTGCTCTTGATGTCTCCTTTTTTATCTTCTTTGAATCTAATGTGTAACCTCCTTTTTGATGTTCTTCTTTTCCTTAAATACTTATAGAGACTTCTAAGGGTTATTTTTAGAGTTTCCCCACTTAATTTGGATCCAAAAATAGCCCCAAAATATTAAAAGAATAAAAAATTCATGTGCTAGAAAACACAATGCACGATCGTGCCTAATTCATGCCCTTTGTCACAATCCAAAATCTTCCTCTTTTCGTCTATTTTATATTTACACCAACTAATAAACAGATTAAGCACTTCTTAAAACATAAAATTAAGATCAATTTTTTTAAAACTAATCAAATAATTAAAACGCACAAAAACATATAACAAGAACACAATTCTAAGTCCTAAACACATGATTATCACATAAGAAAACACTCAATAACACGCTCAAACACCTAGAAAACATATTATAGTAGACACATATCAACGTCCCTACACTTAAATCTTTGCTTGTCCTCTAACAAAGCTAAAAACATACATAAACAAAACACATAAACAAAAAATCATGCAATAATGCAATAACGATACAATGACATCAAATCTCATTGAATTATCTTAACCTCAAACATCAACCACTTAAAATGTGCCAACATACTAACTTATTCCATTCATGTTTAAGTGCTTTGATTTGAATAATCATATCAATCAAAATATTATTCATACCCCTATGGCACTTGTAAGCATACACTTATTATTACTGATCAATTCAAATTGCAAAATATCACTAACCCTTCATAAAAATTCTTCCTATTTTTAAAAGATCAATAAGTTTAATTTTATTACAAGCACCATTTTTTATATTTTCTTTAACAATCAGGAATTTTTTTGACGTGAAGGCAAACACCTTGTCATGGATGTCCCCCAGTTACTCAACTAAATTATGTCTTTTTTATTTAGTTTGGTTAGAGTATCATTCTAGCCTTTTGACTTGAAAATAAACATTTTGTCATGAATGCCCCCTGTTATTCAGTTATATCACAACTCTGAAGTAGCTACTAGCTTTATTCTTAATCCAATTTTCTTTAAAAGGGCCAACATAATAAGAGTTTTTTATTTAACACTTTTTTCGTTAAATTTCTTAGCCTACCTCATTTCTTCATAGTCAATCACTCTCATGAAAGGGTACTAATTATGCCAACAAATTTTAATGAGCGTAATTATAAATGTATCGAAACAAATGTCATAACATGCATATTCATTTCAAAGATACATAAAAATACACAATTCACAAGCTACTACCTTTACAATTTAAATGATCATATTCAAAGGTAAGCCAATTCTATTCAATTCATTCCATTGACATATTACAATGCAGACATCATGTAACCATATGTTCACACAATGTCAACATAATAAAAACTAATAAAATGCAAATGTCAATTTCACACACAAATGATATTCCAATGGATAAACATCCCCACATTTGAACAACAAATTGCCCTCAATGTGAGAAATAAATAATTAATTATAACAAAAAATAAAAAATAAGAGTAACAAAACTTATGGTTATTTAAGTGGTGATGGTGTTGGAGATAGAACTTAGAGACAGTTTATGCCATAAGGATCCATCAATTTAACTCCAAATAAAATAAAAATAATAAAGCAGTAACAAAATAAAATGAAAATAAAAATAAAACCTATCATAATTCTTTGGCTTCCTCCCGACTAGTGCTTCTTTAATGTTATTAGCTTGACCTATCCTTCACTTCTACCATTAGCTTAGGTCTATTATTAGTGGCTTGTTTCCATTTGTTTCTTTCATGGAGTTTTCGTAGCCTATAAATAAGCGACATGTTGCAAGATAATAAGAAGGACATAATTGATCAAATTAAAAAATACAGATGATTGTATTAATTACCTTTTCCAGAGCAAGTTGTCAATAAAATAGGGAATGATAAAACTCACTGGATCATCAATTATATCCAACTGTTTGTTTTCTAGGAAAGTGAATTGCTTTTCTTCTTCTTCTATAATCACCCTTTTCCACCCTTCTTCTTCATCTTCTTGAATAGAAACTTTCTTCTCTTCTTTAACCTTTATCTCCTTTGTCCTCTTGTCTTCTTTCTCTTCTTGAATAGAAACTTCACTTTTGAATTCGACTTTGTCTCCTTTAGTGTATTTTCAGGCTAGTTTTGCATGAAATATGGATTCTCCCAGATATAATCTGGTGTTTGACATTGATGATTGTAATGGTTACCTCCAAAAATGTCACAACACAATAAGGATATTAGTTATGTTTCTATGGTACTTAGAAGACTCCCCACATTTCTTGATAATAATGCATTAGAAAGTTGCTCCATTTGAACCTCGAAGTTATGAATGGAAAAGGAGTGGTTATTCATTATTTGATCAAATTTGGTTTCAATCCTCCTCTGAATTTCATCTTGGCTATCAAACTTGGAGCTTAGTATGCCCACTAACTTATCCAGTTTTGACTCCAAGGATCTAATCCTATCATGCTGGAAACTTGATGGACCTTGTGCTCTCATATTTTCTACATTGTTATTCCAAGAATAATTTGGACAGTTATGCCACCAAAGGTTATATTAGTTTAAGTAACTCCCATTAATGTTGTAATGCCTTCACTAGGTTGGAAGAAAAGATCTACAAATTGCTCAGCTTAAAGTTGATTTTTTTCTTTTATTAAGTCTTATGTTTAAGCATCTTCAATCATACAAGAAAAGAATTACAATCTTTAAGTAAAAAAAATTCAAATTGTATAAGATGCTAACTCAATCTGTGAAAATGGTGCCAAAAACTTGTTGACAGTTTTATATAAAAACTTCAGTACTTATAACTACTAGTATGAAGGGTATCATTCTCTTGATGATTAATTAGTCAGCTAATAACTTAAATAAAACTTTATGGTAATAAATATTGATTGAATTAAAATAAAATAACTAAAATTAAAATAACTAATAAAACTAAATAAGTGAATAATTGAGACTAGTAATAAGATTAAAGTTAATCAAAGCTGGAGACTTTATGACTTATTTTATCGTTATTTTACTTCTCTTTATCATGTTGACTTAATTTATACTTAATCCTAGATATCCTAAGATTTTTATTACCCTCTCTCAAGATCTAATCAAGTAATCTCAGTTGAAATTAATAATAATATAATTGATTCACAAGACTTATCCTAACTATTCAAGTGGATTTAAAGCAATCCTAAGGATAAATAATTCACAATTAAGACCTCTCTTCAATTGTATATTAATCTAATATTTGAAGGTCTATTAAGCTACCAAATCTCATTGCACACCTTAACATAAATAACTTGACTCAATCTCTTGATTTATTATTAAGTATAAGCATAACAAATATCACAAAGCATTTATAGATGTATTGAATTCAACAAGAATAAAGTTCAACAAAATAAATTAAGAACAATCTGTAATCTAGATTTAGAAACCCATAATCATGTTTAACATCCTGATAATACAAATAAACATTCAAGATAATGAAATACATGAAGAGAAAAGAAAGAAAAACAATTGATGTATTGATCTGAAAATCTGGAAAATTCTAGATTTACTCTTAATGTCTCCTCTTTCATTTTCTTTAAATTTGATGTGTAGCCTCCTTTTTGGTGTTTTTCTTTTCCTTAAATACTTCTTGAATAAAACCTAAAAAGGATTAAAAAAACTTGCGTGTTGGAAAACACATGCCATAATTGTGTCCTTTGTGGTATTCCTGGTTCATACCCTCTATATCATGGCATTCCTTTCTCCAAATTCTTCCTCTTTTCTTGTATTTTATGTTCCACCCACTAAAAAAACACATCAAACACACCTCGAAACTTAAAAGTAACATCAAATTCTTCCTTTAAACAAATCAAACAATTAAAACACCTAAAAACACTCAACAAGAACAAAATTCTCAGTCATAAACATATGATTATCATATGAGAAAATACTTAAAAACACACTCAAACCCCTAGAAAACATCCTACAGTATACACCTATCAATTTTCCATGGATATAAATGAGCTTTTAGGTTTTTAGGTTGGTAATTATTAAGTTAATTAGGACTTAATTACATATAAGGACTTTTAATTATTACAGAATTGTCAACTTCAATAATCTTAATGCTAATTGCTACAGTGGACTCACATTACATTTACTATTTGTATAAATTTGAGATCAAATCTATTATAAGTATAGGCCAATTTTCTCTTTTTTAGGTTGACTATCAATTATTAAAAAATGATTGACAACTATAATACAATGTATGTAGGATAAAAGGTAATCCCATTGCTAGAAGTACAAAATTATAGATTTTACCTCATGATAGGTTGCTTCTACGGATTCTCCATTTTAGAACTAATCTCCAATTAAAGAGATACTAGACTCTTTGGATAAAGAAATCCATGGTGTTGTGATACATAGGCTAAGGAGTCTTAAGAGAGCTAGATTTGGAGATAAGGGTATAGTAAATGGTGGATTTTGATAGTTAGCTATAGTTATTTGATATACTTTATCTGTACTTTTTAATTAGATGGGAAGAAAAATGCTTACGATGATGACTTGATAATAAAATTCCAACTAAGGGGTGTTTATCATCATTTCAGCTATAACAAATTCAATATCCATATAGAGGTTTGTAAAATGGATCATAAGGCACTACGTATCCTAAATGAACTAAAATTAATTAGGATTTCTTATATATTCATTATAATAATTATCGACATGCCATAGGCACTATATAACCCTATTTACCCACTAGGTTCAAGGCTTTTGGCTTCTATTAATATGTTATGAGGTACGTGCATAAGTTACTTATATATTTATTATGTTTATAAGAAAATAACATGAGTATAGTGCCCTTCAGGACCTAACCTTCCCACATTTAATAAGACGTTGAGGGTGATGCCATTTAGGACTCACCTTCATTTAGTTTATAAGGGGCTACTTGTACTAGTTGAACTTTAATGTAATTAAGAAGGGTCAATTATTACCTAATTGGCGAGGAGACTAAGAGTGATAGATAATAAGAGATATTTGATGATTATATTTACACTTCCCTCTCAATTAATATGGACATTTTGAGAGTGATGAGAATGGTCGGGCTTTTTATAGATTCGAGTGGACAAAACTTTGCACTAATTAGAGTACTATTAAGAGTATTGATGGATATACCTATATATTGAGATCAGGCTATCAAGGAGAAGTAAGAGAGATCACCTACACCATCCCAACTCCAAGCATTTTGATAGCACACCCACCACCTACTACAAAGTATATTAGCTAGTATATTTATTAATAGAGACATACTAGTGAGGTTGGAACAACATTTGGGTGTCCATATACTACTGCTTCCAGTTTTCCCACTTTAACCAACAATGGTAGAGCCTAAGCTAGAGATTAAGGGTCACAGAGAGATTGAGCTAGAATTTATAGAGCTAGAGTAAGAGATCAAGCTGCATAAAGAGATTAAGTTAGTAGTTATGGAGCCTTCACTAAGCGAGCTAATAGATATGATGCCAATTAATGATGTGGTCAACTCTTATAATTTTTTCTTATATGCCTCCATCTAATCCAGCATTAAGCACTCCACCATCCCAAGACTGATTTGATAAATATCCTTTTTGTATTTTTATGATATTATGATTGCACAGGAAAATAATTTAACAGAAAAATAATATTGATTAAATTTATTTATGTAAGGTAAGTACCAATCATTTTATTTTATTTTTCCTCCCTTTGTTACTTTGTTTTCACTATTCTTATATATCGTGTACATTGAGGACATTATATATCTTAAGTGTGAGGGAGGAACTTAGGTGCCTAAATGTATCAATTTTGCTATGAATAACTTAATAGTGAGAAATTCTTGAAAATTTTCAATTTTGAAAGAATATTAATTGAGATAATTCATTATGAGTTTGATCTTTATTATAATTTAAAGTGGTTGGAGCAATCAATTTTAAGTTTTGATGAATAAGTTAATTTCAATTTGTATCTTTAATTTTGATAATGGATAGTTGATATGGATAAGGACACTTTCTATATATTTAATACATATATTGAATTAAATATGAATTCTTTTTAAGTATTGTCATTAATCGACATAAAAAAGTGTGAATAAATGACTATAAAATAAATTCATTATGTTTGCTTCAAGTTAAGTAAAAGGTTGTAGACTTTTCTTTTCAATGCAATTACATTAATTTTTGGAAAAAAAAAGATTAACGTTAAAAAGTGGTGTTAGTAGTTATTTGACATTGTGATTTAATTATGTAATTGGAAGTATTCATAACAAGACATTTATTCTTGTGTTAAAACGATATGTGACTTTTCAAATAAGCTTATAAATGCTCTTATTTTGATTTAAATTTATTTTTTTACTTATCATTCAATAAAAGTTACAAAATATTTAAAACTCGAAGCAATTTTCTCATATATATGTTCATTTCATATACTAATTTGAATTGATTGGATTGAGTAAAGTTTAAAGGATTATGGAGTGACCTAAATTGAATATTAATTTGATATAAGTAGCTAAATGCCTAACAATTTGATGAGATTTGCAATTGAATGAATAACACAAAAACTTTACTAATATGATTGAGTTATTAAATGTTTTCTTCGAATTACCTACTATTTAAGTAATGAATGAAACTAATTTGCTTGAGGACAATAAAATGATTCAAGTATGGGAGAATTTGATATGTGCTAATTGTACTATGATTTATGATTTTTTTAGATTATTATGCTTTATTTTGTTTTTTTTAATGATGCTTAAAATGATATATGATTTTAGATCTTATTTCAGTACCTTAAAGGAAAAGGAATGAAGTCAAGAAGATTTGAGTTAATTTAGAGCAAATTTTGACATAATTTTAGAAAAAAAAAAGACTCAAAACATGCCACCAACATGATACAATGTTCCTCTTTATGTTCCAAGATTCCATATTTTGATTGTAAGAGAGTTTTCCACATGATTGATATAGCATTTGCATAAACCCTTGTCCCTACCATATTCAATAGTAGGTCATTCTGGTATCTAGGTGTCTTCTAATTTTCTATCATGTTCTTCTCATATTATACAACATGGAAGAAACATAGACGGATGCTAGCAATATTTTAGCACATAAAAGAAGCTAAGAGTAGGTTAAACAATATGGAATCTCAACACAATCTTATGATTGGGTTTTGCCAATTAGAAATTTTAGATTTTCATGTTTTACATAGGGTTAGACGAGAAATGTAAGGGAAGAGTTATGAAAAAAAAAACTAAAGAAGAAATTAGAAACTGAGAAAAAGCAGTTGGAACAAAAAGAAGGAAAAAAAAGTTAGAAAACTATCAAGATTCATCAAGAACTTTATGATTTAATAAACACAAGGAAGTTTATCTTTTATCTTTTGTTCTTTCTTGGTTAATGGGGGTTTTCTTTATTCAAATATAAAATAAGAGATATAGATTTAGGTTATATGAATCCTAGGAATTATTGTGTTGGAGATTCTTTGATTTTATGAAAGATCATACTTTTCTTAATAATTATTCATTATTATATTGAATTGAAGTTTGTTGATATTTCAATTCGATTTTGTATTTTGTACATTAGGGTTGAGAGATTATATGTATAAATGAATTACAACATGAATAATGAGAGTTTAAAGGAATCCTATAGATATTACTATATGATCTTTTTGAGTTGAAGTGAAATTTACGAAGAAAATTAACAAGAGTTAATTTCAAATTAAGGATATGGGTTGTATTGCTTGATAGAGAATATGGTTGTAAATTATGAATTCCTATTAGTCCAAATCATAAGAAAGGTTATTCTAGGGAAGTTCTTACCTAGATCTCTTACCTAGATCTTGCTTATAAAAGGATCATGCTTAGATATTGGTTGTTTCAGTCTTATTCATTGCTTCAATTTGGTGATTTTGATTGGTTTTGTTTATTTTTAAATCATTCACTCATTTTATTGGGGTGGATAATGGGAAGATAGTCAATATTGGTAATTACAGTCCCTGAGCGATTCACACTTAACTTACCTAAACTATAGGATAAAAAATAATAGTTGTCTTAACTAGGTGGTATGGTATGATATTTAATATTGTTTTGGGATTCATTTATATCACGCCAAAGTTCACGCATACTCAATTGCTTCCTTTCTATCTTTAGCGTATTCCACGACAGTAAGTTCTAACTCTTCTCCTGCCTCTCAACCTCCCCCTCCTTCCTTTTCATGGCCTTTTAAAGCAACCTTTCCCCCATTACTGGCCAAACTCTACTCCTAGTTTGTTTCTATACTATCATTCATTATTTTTCAGCTTCTCATCTAGATCCTTGTTAAAATCTTCCATCTTCTGCCATCCCTATTTCTCCTCCTTCTAAGACTTGCTTTTTAGATGAATTGGTCCCTACCTCAACTCTTATTCCTTCTAAACCTTGCTTCTCTCACCGTCCCTCAACAACTCAAGTACTGGCATCCACTTTAAGGGCTAACTCGAACTCAGTTAGTGCTTCCTCTTTAAACCATTCAAGGTGGAAAAGAACTTGGTGTCAAGTAGTCGGTGATGCTTCACCATTTAAGGACTTGCTTACTTACTTACTTCCCTTTGGGAAATGTAAGCATTCACAAATTTATAACCCCTCTTATTTAAGTCCTTTATGTAAGAGCATTAAATTTTCCATTACACTAGTCTGTTACTTCCTAGATGAATGACTTGCCTTCCTTCAAATATAGGTATATAGATAGAACAATTAGAAAAGATGGGGCTAGAAAGCATCCTTATTAATGAGGATAATTTTTTCCTCGTCAAAATTAATTATGAAGCTAATTAATATGATGAAAATTTAAAGGTTAGTCTATGGAACATAACTAGAAATCTTCTCATACTATATAAATGGTGGCTACATATTGCCTTTGAGCTGGTGCATTTTCTTGCTGCTTACTTCTAATTACGTCTCTATTCGCCAGTGGCCTTGACTCTCCAACTACCTCTTGTCCCTCCTAAGCCATTTTTATCCCCCAAGGTTCTCCCTTTCCTTTAGTGTCTGCCTTCTATCGCCCCCTATCACCACTAGTTTTTGGGTGACTATCACCCTCGATTAGTGGCGAGATAGCCACTGTCTCTCTCGCCTGATACACAGCTTCATCTTGGGGTGATTTCTTGCCCTAGCTAGTAGCCACTGACAATTGTCTTATTGTCTCTGCTGATGCTAGAAGAATCATCTTCATCTGGCAGTGGAATGAGGCTTCGAAACCTCATCCGTAAACTTATTTGCACAATCATGTGAAACCCAAAAAAACACATAAAATCCAGAATTCGCACAAGTTTTATCATAAAGTTTTTTCAAACTTCAAAGCTAAGGTTAAGCAAGGTAGATTAATTTTTAGATTTCAATAAACAAGAAAATAATCCTACTTATTCTAGCCAATTTCTAGAAAAAGAAAAGGCATATGTATGTTTGAATTTTCATAATAAAAAACAAAGCATATGAGGCTTTACATCATTAACTAAGGAAAAAACTTAATTTGCATTTGACAAATTAATTCATTAATTAAAATTTTAAGCCTTATTTTGTATCAAATCAATAAAAATCAAGTGAATTTAATCAAACCATAGAATTAAAAGTTAACTTTGATACTATTGTTGGGAGATCCGGTCAGGATCTAATATTATGTGCAGTGGAATAATTATGAAACATTTTTGTTTTAATTTCTTGATAGCCTAGATCAGTTAAAATTATATAAAATGATTTAACATATAAATCATAATAAAGCAAGACTCATAATACGTACTTTATTATGAAGTTTGATCTTTTTCTTGTTGTATCCTTTGAACCAATTTTGAACCTGACTAATCTTATTTACCGTAGCTACATAAGTTTATAGCTATTAAAAATATTTATAAAACGAGTTGAGAGAACTATCTAAGATCCTTTTTTTGTTGTAACCCTTGAACCAATTTTGAACCAAACTCATCTTATCTTATTTATCGTAGCTACATAAGTTTATAGCTACTAAAAATATTTATAAAGCGAGTTAAGAGAACTATGTAACTACTATAGAAAGGGTTAGGCAAGGAGTGTTAGCTCCCTTAAAGCTTAAACCTATTTATAATAGGTTCTAAACATTTTAATAATTTAATTGAAATTAAATTCTAATTTTAATTAAAATTATAAATAATTTTAATTAAATACCAGTTGTATCCAAATAAGACCCAATATATTATATAGATTTTTATTTATTAAATATTTCATATTTAATCATAAAATTTCTCAAACTTTATAATTAAATCCAACTTGATTAAAATATTTTTTTCTCTTCAATTTGTTCTTTACGTGTGACCTATTAGGTTTCCAAATATGTTAGCAATGAATACAAATTATAACCCTAAATCACATTTATGATTAAATAAATTACACAATTTCAATTTATCTCTAATTATCTAATTAAATAATCTATATCCATATATCAATATTAGGGCTTAGCAAAGCATCATGACCGTCCAAATATTTAGGAATTTTAAAGTGATTTTAACTAATCGTTTTGTGAATGATTTTTCATATAATTTAGTCTTTTCATCTTACAATGTTCTGATTAGACACATAGTAAGAAATTAATATTTACTCTATTTTAAGTATAAACATATTAGTTCTCTATCATTAGTTGTTGATTCAATTAATGATATTTGTAAACTATTTATAAAACAACATTCCACTTTGGCCAAGGATATGAATAGAGAATAATAGAACATTTTCCTTAATTACTTTAGAGTGATTTATTATATATTAATTACTCAACTACCTCATACTATATCTAAGGATTACTGAATGAGCTATCCTTGACTAGAATAGGTCATAAGTAGGGGTGGGCATTCGGGTAATTCGGGCCGAATTT
>JANTPM010000002.1:23932391-23945881 GCA_025434745.1 Erythroxylum divaricatum | reverse complement strand
ACCCATACCCGCTGGGCAGGGTATGGATTTTCAAAATCATTACCCGTTTCTATAAATTTACCCGCGAACTCGTACCCATGTGACCCGTACCCATACCTAAACCACCCACCCGTTTGCCAGGTCTAATTAGATGTAATGCCCCTTTTTGGTGGAACACTAGGTATCCTAAGTAAACTTAGATGCCAACTTGACAGTTGACATGTCATATAATAATTAAATTTAATTTTAAGAATGTAATTATCAATTATTTTAAAATAAAAAGCAATGTTATTATAATTTCATACCCTAAATCACCATGACACCATCTGTAGGAATTGTTAATCTTTTGACTTCAAATTCAGCGTATTCTTTAGGCCCAAGTTTCAACAATGATATCTTTGGTTTGATCATCTTTAAGGTTGGTCTTTGATACCTTTGCTCTAAACTAAAATCATTGTTTGAAGATGATGACAGCCCCTTCTATTGAATCAGTGTCACATGTGATCCATAGGGTCATCAAGCTAATTTTGGTGATGGCTTCTCTCTTTTTGGGCACATCAATCATGGACTATTGAGGAGGTTGCAGTATCTTTAAGTACTATCCTCTTTAAGAAACCATAAACCTATATCTTGCTAGGTGTTATAAAGGTTTTCCTTCAAGCATGAACTTGTCCCACAAGATGTGCTAATCTCTTTGCTTGACAATCTCACTTAGTCCTTCAAAGCATGATTTAGCCTTCCTACGTGATCTTCGACTAACCTACTTATTCTCGAATGCCTTATGACCCTCGTAGTGTTTAACACTTACATTTGTAAGAAAATTATGGAAGCACTAAAATAGTAAAGCCAACAATAAGAACATGAGAAAGAGATACAACTTCAAAGCTAACCTTTATTACTTCTCTCAAAGTATACAAAGGATTACTCTCCCAATCTCTATATCTCACAACACTCTCTTATTGATTCTAAGAGCAAGGCTCCAATTAGCTATTTATAGACATCTCTAGATGACTAAGTTAAAATCCTATTAGAACTCTACTAGCTAAGATCACAATCTTATCCTATCTTATCCTTATGAAATTATATCAAACTAATCAATAGATGACATCCTCATCCAATTAGGACTCTATCTACTAGGATTAAGCAATATCACAATAACAAGATAAAAGATTACATTATCTGGGAATGATTATCTATGAAAAACTCCTTTTTGTTTAGTTGATCTTTTCATATAATCTTTATCTCTTAAAGCTTATATTCATTCACTATGATCCTATTCACCATATCATCTAAGATATTCTCATCTTTATTCATTAATGATGAGTTATCTAAGCTAATAGCACACTAGTTCGCCCAATGCTTACCCATGCCAACTCCATTAGCCGTGGTCCGTCCACTTGAGCATCTACTGAGTCTTCAGTCCATTAAGAACTTAGCCTTAGCAAAGTCAGCTCGAACAAAGTCCGAAACTCTCCTAAAACTTGCACCATACTTGATCTACTTGCTAACTAACCTTGGAACTCTTCCATATTCCCGTCATGCGTGTGATATAGCTAACCTTCTACCTAACATCCGTCTCAAGCCTTCTTTTGATCTCACATCCAATTGAAGATTTCCGTCAATGCACACCAATATATGCCAACATTTAGCATTGCCCTTTTTCATCCTTGCCTCCTCATAAGTCTTTACCTTGTTTCGTTGGTCTGTTTATCGAACACTACTGGTCAAGGCTCGCCAATGTCCACACGATCCCGCTATCACGACTTAAGGGTCTAACACTAGGCTTGGTGGTTTATAAGTTATTAATTGACGTTAATCTCTTAGGAATAGTCCCTATTGATCTTTTCCAGCAATATGGGTCATTGAGATTAGTTTCATTGCTTGGAATAACCTTACAAACCAGATTCCTATTTTTATAAGCTCTTGCATAACATTATTAGTTGTTAATTTTTTCTTGTAATAAGCTATCTAGGGGGTTATCATCTGGGTTAATAAGGCAAAAAACGAAATCAAAGATAGAGGGAGACGAATGAAAAGTAATCATAGAAATGGAGGGCAATGTAACATGTAGATGAGTGTTTGGGTTTTAACGATTTAATGGGCTAGCGTTACTAAATTCTACAGATGGTGTCATGGTAATTTGAGGTGTGAAATCAAATCAACATTTTTTATTTTTAAATAATTAACAAATAAATTCCTAGAAAACAATATGAATGGTATATGACACACCAACAGCCAGGTTGGTATTTGAGAATATCTAGCATGCCATGTGTTTGTCCTACCATAACAAAGGCATCATGTCTAACTAACAAAACGTGACAGAGGGACTCCTTTTGGGAAAGATTGTTCTATTTTGTTAATGTTAGAGGATGAACTATACCAGATACAACGTTACGAGCCTTCTTAGACTTTTATTCAAACAATGGGAGAAAATTGTAATTTCTACCAATTTAAATTAAATTGGACTTCATATTAAGATTAGATTTTGCGTCTAGCTCGAATATTATAGTCAAATACTTTAAAAAACAACATTTTGATAAAACTAAATTTAAGGTTAAAATCACTTTTCAAAAATTCTAAAAAAATTGCATTAGATTATTTGAATAAGTTCATAGTTAAATTCAGACCATATAACTCCAAATCGATCAAATTTTGGACTAAATTCTAATATGATGCAACATAATTTGTTATCATTTTTCAATCGATACAAATAGCATTGGTATAATTATCCTTACTCCCTTTTTTGTTTTTTGGAAAAATATTTTCCATATATTTTTCTAGATTTAAGGATAGCAAACTATTCCTTTTTAAAAAGAGATTTTGAAAAAAAAAGTCTCTATAACTAGAAATGGGCATTAGTATCATTGAATCACATCATTTAATGATATAAGAGAATCATAAATTAAATAAAAAATCAAAACTTAAAATTTAGAGTTATTTTTATCAAGAAAATTTTGGTTTAATTTAGTCTTATTTCAAAAAGGAATATTTCTTATTCACATGAAAAATTGACGTGGAGAATAAACCATCCTAAAAATACAAATATTGCATATCACTTTTCATTTGATCTTTTATGCAAGTGGAAGTCATATCCTTAACCTAAACTTGTCATATACGTGTGGTGAAACTCAAGGTTGCAAAAAGTTGATGAGGAGAACAAGTGCCCTTGAATAACATTTATGTTTCCTTCATGGACTTCTTCTTCGTATGATTAAATTTATTAGTGAAATAAAATTTCTTAGGAAATCAGGGTAGGATCTGTTTGCAATGGAATAATTATGAAACCCTTATGTATGGTTTCTTAAAAGTTAAGATTACTTAAATTCTATAAAATAATTTGTAACATTTCGTTCCCATACTTTAGATTTCGGTAATTGAGAAAATAGGAATGAGGGATTAGAAAATGCATTTCATGCTTATGCATAGTATGACATACACATACACGTAAACATTGGATATTTGCATATGAAAATAATTGTACACTCATTCATTGATAATTCCAGGTATAGTAGAATTGTGATGTGATATTATTGAGAATTGTGAATTTGTTGCATTGAAAATTTATTTGGAGAGTGTAACTATTAATTTTGAATTTTAGTAAATTTTAGGAATAATTTCAAAAATATTGGATATTATTGTACTAGGAAAAATGCCATTTGGCAAATAAATTGATGTATTGGAAAATAGAAATGAGTGAAATGATATTGAAGAAACTTGTGAGAAGATGACGTTGAAAACTTTGGAGATAATTGGAATGAAATGGTGAGACTTAGGGAGCTAGTTTAATAAGAACTAGTTAGTTAGGAAACTAGCTAAGGTCTTAAGAAATGGACAAGTATCCAATTTTTAAACACACATTCTTTTAAACTTGAAAGATCCATCTACTGCTTGTTCTTGTCTTAAAATATCTTCTTCGAGATTTTCCTTCATCTTCTGGAAGCTTTATTTCTTTAAGAGATTTCTCATCCTTGAAATGCAAGCATTGCTCTCATCTTTAGCTTGCTATCTCTTTTGTTATCTCCTTCACTGTCACTAAAATACCTAACCCTACAACCTCAAACTGTTGATAATCGAGTATTGGAAAGTTAGGGTTCACGTGATTTCAAAGATTTTGAAGCTTTGACAAGTAAGCATTTTACGATTCTTTATGGTTGCATAAGATGAAACATGCATCATGTTAGGTATACGTTGAAGTTATAAAATGAAAATGTACATATGCTGAAACGTGAGTGAAAAAGCAGAGCATACAACATGTGTCAATTTTGTTTGAGGATAAATATGTTAAAAGATAGTGTAGAAATGATTTATGAGTTAGAAGGATCAATGAAAATATGCATGAGAAGAGTATAGAAATTTATGAAAGATTAAAGCATAATGCTCTGTTTTCTTTTCATTATGTATATATATACATACGTGAATATTTTGGTGTTTTTAATGATGAGCTGAACTGAAAATAAATGTAGAGTTAAGATGAAATGAAAATGTTGATAGAGATAAATGAGTGCAGCAAAAAATGGAAAACGTAGAACATGAAGAAGATGTATGAATGATATGCAGGTTTAGATGTTTTTGCATAAACTTGAATTTTTTGTGAATATGTTGAATGGAAATGGAGTAAAAAGAGTAGACATAAGTTATAAGTGTAGGATTGAATGGAAGTTAGAGAAGAAAATGGAAAATGTACAAGAGATGAAAAAGTGCAGCAGTGAAGAAAATGAAGAAACGCAGGAAAGTGAAAATTTTGTGAATATAAGATTTTTTGATATTTGGTGTTAATGATGGTTTTTAATTTGTTTAATAATGAGTTGAGCTGAAATAAGAATTGAAAATGAAAGTTAGAGGAAGAAAACAAGGAGAATGCAGAAAAATGAAAGAAGAAAGCATAACATGTGAATAATGTACATGAATGTGATTCGATTTTTAGTGTTTATGTTTTAATATGGAATTTGGATTTGGTTATGGATGGTTTGAGTTGAATGGAAGCTAGAAATGGGGTTGAGTTAAGTTAGAGATGTTTGTTTGAGTAGAGGAAAAGAAAGAAAGAAGAAGAGAATCGTAGTATCTGAAGAGAAGAAGAATCACGATTTTGGAAGAGGAAGAGGCAAATCACGATCGTGCTTCCGCACAATTGCAACTTTCCTCTTTTGAATGGAGACCGCAATCATGCTGAAACACAATCACGACTCTAATAGGCGAGTGAAAACTCATGATCGTGACTTTTGTGGCTGGAGAAAATTGAACATCCTTCAGTATTTTGGCCATATCTTGCTCTCCCAACCTCCAAATGACATGGAACTTAAATCATTAGACTCATAACATATTAATCTACATCTCCACCAAAATCTTAGCCATATGAAATCATTTGGGAGATATTGAGTGAAAAATGTGTGACTAGTTTGATTAGGTGTGCATGACCACGAGTTGAAATCTCACGGTCGTGATTTATTTTTGTTGGTGTGCATGGGCGTGAGTTTATGGTGCATGCCCGTGACTTAAGTGTGTTAGGATGCACGGCCGTGAGTTTGTGTTGCACGACCATGACTTAAATTGGTGGGGTTATTGGATTTAAGATAAAAATGTTGAGGAGTAATGGAATATGATAATTGGTATGATTTCACTGGATATGCTTGGGTATTTCAGTTATATATTGATTTGTAGATTTTTAAATGAGATAATTTTTTATTTGAGATAAACTAGAGACATAAGGCTACAAATTGTTTGAAGAATTCAAATTTTAATTTACTCTTTGAAACTTTCAATTTCTAGGTGGAAATTATATATAGTGTACTATTTTAGTATAATAACAGTCCGAAAATGTTTGGGGTATAACTTTCAAATTATTGAACCAAATTGAATGATTTGGTGTCATTAGAAACTTATAAAAGAAAGTTTTATCAAATTAATTCATCTTCCTTTTCAGAATGTTCATGAAAAATAGACTCAAAGGTTTGGAAATTTGGAGAAATTTATAAGAAGAAATGAGAGTTTGGATAATGTGTGATCTTGTAATGTTGGAGTAACATTAGTGAATAAATTGGTAATATCAAAGTACTAAAGGTATGAGTTTGATTGGGAATAAAGACATTCACATGATTGAAGTTGTGATTCAAAGAAGAGGAGTAAAGTATATCAAGTTAAAGTGAATGAGAATTTGATAATAAGAGCAAATAATGCTAAAAATGAAATGATGAGTGATTGAATTATGAAATGAAAATGAGCATAAGATATGAAGTTTGATAACATATCTAGAATTGTCATTGAGCATGCATTATACATAGTCCATATAAACATTTGTATATAAATAAATGCTTATAATTGTGCAAAGTTATTAATATGTGTGCACAATGTATGTATTGCATAATATTGACGTGCAGAACAAACGTTCACGTTCAGATGTTTCCAGGTCATAGAAGCTAATGCTAATCTGGAGCATACTGTGAATAGACCTAGATGGTGTTACTTTATTGCTTGTTTGTTTATATTATGTATTGAATGTGATTTGATTGTTGAATTTCAAACACTAAAGGTCCGAGACTTGTGATGCATAAATGTGATAGTGAAATGCTACTTGTATGTGAATATGATGAAATAAGTGCTTTTAAATGTGATTTCTGAATGCCAGACCAAGGTCTGATAAGAATATATATGAGAATGTGTAAATGAGATCATGTGACTGAGTAGTGAAAATATGTGATTGATGCATTTTATTACATGAATGTATAAAATATAAAGGCAGTTATGACTGGAATAGTCACCCAAAAAGAGCTTAAAGCTCAAATTGTGAAAAAGAGCTAAAAGATCAGCAAGCGTATAAGAGCCAAAGGTTCACTATGTAAAATGAGCCCAGTATATACGAGATAGTTAATAATAAGCCCGGTATATGCGAGACAATTATTAATAAGCCTGATATCTACAATAAATACAAGACAGTTTTAAGTACTCGGTCACAACAATATCAAATTAAAAGTGAGTCTCATAAACATCACATATGCATTTGATGTGTATGATTTGAATAATTTGACTGATCTTTATATGTAAGATATGTTCCAATGAATGTGATTTGTATGACTTGTATGTGTTATATGATTGAGTGATCCATCGAGGATGGTTACTCGCTAAGTTTGCAAAACTCACCTAAAATTTGCAATTATTTTTCATGCTCATAAGAGTTACCCCGTTAGGCTAATGGGAGTATAGTCACTGCATTCAATTAACAGATAGAGGTTGGAATCAGTTGATGTCTACATTTGTATTTTCTTATTCTTGTATCTAATAGAGTCTTCTGCAATTATTGAAAAATGTATATTTGAATATTTCTGTATGAAATAACTTTCCAAAATGGAAAGTTTGTAAATGATAATGATTTTTAAGTGTAATGTTATTATGTTTATAAGTGTTTTATCTTTGTAATGGGTCCAAGTGGAAAGGAAAATTTCGATAATTTGTGGAACAGTTGAAATGCTATATATGAAAAGGTTATGAAATAAAACAGGTCCAATTTGATTATTGACTTTCCCATATGTGTAAGATAAATTAAAAAATTTTTGTAATGAGTTTTTGAGAGTTTGACCATTCTAGCATGCCACCCTTACAGTGTATGTACTCAGATATCACTCAAGATGTTGGGTACGTGTCTTGCAAGAGTGGAATATGATTAATACATAAAATATAATTAAGTATGAATATTAATTTATACATTATTGTGAAACCTAATCTTTTTTCTTGTCATTTCCCTTGAATTATTTCTAAAATTTGTTTATCTCAACCACTATAATTGCATAAGTTTCTGCCCTTTAATGGTATCCACATAACATGTTGAGGGAGCTCTACAACTATTATAGAGAGAATTAGACAGGAGTGTTAATTGTAAACATTTTAGTAATTTAATTGAAATAAAATTCTAATTTTAATTAGACATATTGATTATGCCTAAAAGACCCAATATCTTATATTAATCCTTATTTATTAAAAAATTCATATTTAATTATAATGTTTTTCAAATTTACAATCAAGTCCAACTCAAATAAAACACCTTTTCTCTTTTTAACCCATTCTTTGTATATAACCCATTAGGTTCTCAAATATTTTGGAAATAGATTTAAATTATAACCCTAAATCATATTCATGATTAGATAAACTAAACTCTTTTCATTTATCTTTAGTTATTTAATTAAATAATTTACGTATATATATCAAGATTAACATTTAGTAATAAATATTTAAGAATGTCAAAGTGATTTTAACTAAATATTATATGCATAATTTTTCATATCATTCAATGTTTTTATCATATAATGTTTAAATTATTAGACATAAAACAAGAAATTAATGTTTACTATATTTAAGTCCAATCATGTTAGTTCTCCACCATTAGTGATTGATTCAATTAATGACATTTTAAAACTATTTTACAAAATGTCATTTTACTTTGGTAAAAGATTTCTTGAATGAACACTAATCAAGAACAATGAATTATTCTTCCTAATTACTTTAGAGTGATGAATCCTATATTGATCACTTAACTATCTCTATATAATTCATGCTATATCTAATAACTATTGATTGGGCTATCAATGACTAGAAGGTAATAAGTAGTATTAAAATATAGCAATCTCTGCGTGAGATACTTTGGTGATCTCAAGTCGAATGATCACTTATTTAATCATCACAATGCGAATTTTTATGGAAAAAAGTAATGTTCTAAATGGATTTCTAATATAAAGTCATTTTAATGAACTTATTATTTAACAAGTACCTATAAGTTTGTTTAAATATCTACATGATTTAGTTTATGAGGTTGGCTACATCCTTCACAAGGAAGAAATGTAATGTGTACCAGTTTTTTATACTATATTAATATCTTGTCCTAATAGACTAATGATCAGAAACAATTTAGGGATAATACATAAATATAATATAAATATTGTAATTTTAATCTCATCATAATTTCATTTTCAATGCATATTTATCATATGAATTTTAACATATGCATATAAATATGCATAAAATAAAGAATTTCTTTAAATTATTTTGTCACTAAACTACAACTAACTAATTTTCTATAAGGTATAACCCTAGGGTAATGGTATAGTGAGAGAATTCTACAAGATTCTTTATAGTGAGACTTGTATAATAATTTTTATAACTTTCATCTTAATTGTCATTATAATTAAAAGAAATTTCCTAAATATATACTTGAATCTTTAATGAGACCTTAACTCCTTGTTCATACCCAATGACTTTAATCTTCTATAGTACATTACTTTCCAAACAATGCAATAAAATTTACCGAGTTTATTAAAGAAGTTATTGATCCAATTAATCATTTACTCTATACGAAAAATGTATTTAACTTAATTAGCAATTAATGCTACATTGGAACATCTCTAATTTTAAAATAATAATATTCTAATTAAAATATAGATTAATTAGGATTTACTTTTAAAGTTAATATCTATATAACTTTGAACTCAAATATCAATTCATATATAGAATAACAAATATCCCTATTAGATATCTCAAATTCTAAAAACCTTTAATATACATTATCTATGTACTCAGACTTAAGAATAGGTAAACAAATTTCATAGATATCATTGTAGATCTAATTCATATAATTAATTTGCTACAATTTCATATAAAATATGAATTTTTCTTTGACTATTATATTTTTCAAAATTTGAAAAATACAAAATGTTGTTCTCTATGAGCAGTATATCTCTACGTACTCCCACTAAAGAGTATAACTACACTAATATTCTTGCAGATATGAAAAATTCACAATCATTTGAAAACAAAAGAATTTATTATTAAATTGTAGCTTTCAATTTCTTGTAGTGTTTTAACCATACATCAAATGTATTAACAAATTTGCTATTTCCAATTGAATGTATTCTCATGAGATTTAAAATTTTCAAATTTCATCTTATTTCTGTTACTTATCTTAAGAACTATTCTCCTATAAGTATTCATTGAAATAAAAAAATTGTTCAAAGGGTCTTTAAGATTATATCTAACCTTTTGGATTTCTCATAACCTTTTATTATCCAAAATTGCTCTAAACTTAATAGATAGTACATGTTTTAAATAAGCATCACCTCCTAAAATCATTAACGTGGGCTCTTTTAAAGTCATACCATTTCATATCTAATATGAAATATTGCTAATTGACTTAATTAGAGCAACTAACGGTAAGTAGTAGTATTGAGCATATTGATAAAAGAAGCAAATATTGCATCATACAATATCTCATATTGTATATAACTCCTTACACAAATCTATACAATTATGGAATTTATTTGTAGAGTTTTATTAATAGTGAATTTCATTCTCTGTAGACAACGAAAAACCTTAAATATCATTGAAGAGTTTTAACAATTTTAATGCTTAATTTCTACTTAAATTTAAATAATTTGAACTTTTTAAAAAATTTAAATCAATGTTTCATTTAATAAATATGACTATATCACATAAACTCATCAGTAAATCTAATATAATAAAAGTATTGTCCTTTTACAAGTTTTTATTATATCCAACATAGGATAAGATTTAGCAATTCATTACCATTACCATCACCATTCTTTCACCAAATGTTGATTTAGTTATTCTTCAACTTAATAAGTTTCATATGATTCATAATCAAAAGGATAGATATATCCTTATATGTAACTTTATGATTCTTATGTCATTGAATTAACTAACACAACATAAATGGATACTCTCGGTTATCTAACTTTGTATTCTTACAACATAGCTAAACTTAAGTCTCCCCGTCTCCAAAATGTTTATTAAATCAAAGGTTTTTTGAGTATCAATCTTTATGAAATAGTTTTCTGGTCTATTATTTTTATGGTAGTCTTTATGGAAATCAATTGGAGAGCACCTCATATCTATTTGTCAAATTCAATTACATCAATGGTGCATGGAAAACAATTCTGCATAGATGTAACATCAACAATCCTCTTGAGAAATCGTAATACATCATTAGTTGGACTTTGAATTTATAGTATGTTAAAAGAGATTACAAATGGTGTTATTGCATCGTCTTATCTTATTTGGTACTATACATTTGGGATGAAAGTATTAGGTGCATCTTCTACAAAAGGAAAGAAGCTATAAGCAGTTCTTCAAAGAGCTAGTCAATGCCATTAGACTTTATATAACACCTTTTTTAATAAGCTATCTTTAGAACTTGCATGTATTAACATTTGGAGTAGCAACTAGTTTTATATTTTTGCATCATTTATGGATGCTTAAATAGCTTAACAGATTGCTTTGTTTTTGAAACTCTCTTCTTGAGAGTACATGTATATCAAACTTATTCTTAGACTTTAATAGCTTAATTCAAGTCCATTTTCCAATTTAAAAACAACTCATGAGCTAGTAGGATCTTGCCTTAATATTCCTTCTTATTATGAAAGCTCCTTAAATAGCATTAATTATTGTAATTAGGAATTCTTTGAATCTATCAGCTAGTAACTTAGAAATGATTTTTTAAACCAAATTCCAGCAAAATATAAGTTTGTATTCACCTAACTTCCATGAATTTGGAGTTTTATGAAATAAGAACAAGGTGATGTAAATTTTAATTAACTTCTTCAATATAATCCATTGGTGAAAAACTCCATTACTCAATTTTCAGTTGATCCTTTAGAAGGCTCTAGGTTTTTTGGAAGAAGAAACCATCGAATCCATCTATTTGTATTGCCTTATTGGGATTTATAAAGAAAAGGGCCATTTTAATATCTTCAGAGTTGAATGGTTTGGAGACTACCTCTGCTTGATCCTTAGTGATTGTATTATTAATGAAAGTTTTTAAGAGTATGTATAGAAAAATAAGAGTTAGCGAATTACCCTAGGGATTTTTGGAAATAATCATGTACCCTAATTAGTAATTCCCCTAACTTTGTAAAATTAGATATAAGTAACCATTTACGCTCTTAAAATATTGTTCCCAATATGTTCCATATTTTATGAATTAGACTTAAACTATTTTCTAGTTAGGTCTTTTAGTTATTTTATTTATTTTTATATTATACTTATTCTTTCTCTAGTCATCCACTTATATTGAGTGCTTTGTATATCAATAGTAATATTTCTTTCCATGAAAATATATAATAAAAATTTAATCTGTTATAGATGAACTATAGGTGAATATGTTAATATGCTTATCTGTAGGTGAGTCTATTGAACATTCCTCATTATGAACAATGTAGTTACTTTTGGAGTCGTGTTTCCCTTTGTCACCCTTCTTCTTAGCTTCTTCATACTTCTTTCATTCGAGCTATACTTGTTTAACTCTTCTTCTTACCTCCCTTTTCACCTATACAGATCTTTCTTAGCTATTTTTACTTGCTTGCTGCATTGTTTCTCCACCTATTCTCTTTCTTCTTCAACTATCTTTTTTTTTTGTTAGTTACTACTTATATCCATTAGTTTTTAAAATGTCCTACTAATTTTTTAAACTTTTCCTTCCAGCATTTGACTCATTTCACTCCTTCTTCATCCTATACATCCTCTTCACCACAATCCATTCCTTCCCCACAATCTTAGCCCCTGCTTCCTCCTTAGACCCTTTTGTTACTTTAGCTTCCCCTGCAGACACAGCTCCCCTTAAACGCACTTGGGTTCAGGTTGTTGGCAGCTATATTCCTAAAGCTAAATTGTCTTTCTACCCCCTAACCCCACTTTAAATCACTAGGTTATATCTCCACTTATCTCTATCCTTTAGGAAGGAGTTCAAAAATGGCAGTCCACCTTAGTTAGATTCTTTCTCGATAAGAGAGTTCCTTTTACTGCTATGAAATCTTAGGCTAACAATAACTAGGTGTAACATCCCATCACCGATGGGAAGGGTAAAATGGTAATTTGGAATGGGTTAGGAATGTTTAAACTTATCTCGGCATGATCATGCATAATATGGCCTCTATATATATATGAATGACAATTTTTGCCCATGCACATGATTGTACATGCATTTATGACATTTCCCGGCATATGTGTTATTGTGAAAAACATATGATTTAGTGCTTGAAAATTAAATTGGAGTGGATTTTTCTGTGTTTTACATTTTTGTGGAATTTTAGAAAATTTTTTTGGAAAATTTTCGGAACACTTTTTCGGACCGAAAAATTGCCAAGTGGCAGACTGAATGGATTTTCAGTACTGAAAATGACTGCCCAATGGTACTGGAAAATTAGATACATGATTTTAGGATTTATTACTTTGAGCCATTAGAATTTGGAGAAAAATTGGAGTAGAAATTGAATTATTTTTGGAAATGAATTAATGAGGGCTTATAAATAAGACAAATGGCAAGTGACATATGTCACTTGCCTACTTAGTCTTATATTTAATGGTTATATAATTAACCTAAGGGAGCTTCCACGACATTCTTAGTTTTATCAAGAGTGAAAGGTGCTTTTAAATGAGATTTTCCTCCTATCACCCGTAGCTCCCATCTCTTCTTCTTCTTCTTTAGTTTTCTCCCTCTTTTTAGCTAGAATTGCTAC
>JANTPM010000002.1:23853138-23865080 GCA_025434745.1 Erythroxylum divaricatum | reverse complement strand
CTAAGCCGGAAAATGTCATGAATGCATGTTTACCATGTGCAAGTGCAACAAACCGTCAATCATAGAGGCTATATGCTATATGTGCATGCCGAGATATAATTTAATACGTCTAGCTCGTCCCTAATTACCAGTAAACCCTTCCTATGGGAGATGGGATGTTACACTTATTAGTCCAAAAAGGCTCAAAATATTACTAGCTTATGTCTACTCACTAATCACTACACTTCTAAAGATAACATAAATTGACCAATCACAAGAGTAAAAATACATGCCCAAATAGTAGAAAAGGTGATAAAACCAAAGTGGTGGGTAAGTAGATATGTTTTACCTATACAATATGATAGCCTTATTAACCTCAGATATGGCTTGGCCTAGCTCTTTAAGCATTAGGTATATGAAACTAGAGTTGGAGCTATCTATATGGGCCCATATGAGACCAGATTGATTTGAGGTATAAGACTACTAGAGTGATTACCTATGATGACAGTAGCATGTTAGAAGGTGGCTATCACCCTTGAGACACTGACAGTAATAGCTATAATTCATAGGAAGCAAATTAGAGAGGGACAGTAAGATCTGGCAGAGCGATTAATATAGTTAGAACAAAATGACATAATATACTCACCTTTGTAATAGAAAATGAAGAAAAAAATATTATTTAAATCTGGAGATCTTATAGCTAGAAAAACAAAAATTGTGATAAATCAAGTAAGAAAAAAATAGCACAACTTACAATTGATGGATTTACTAGTTTAGAATTTTAGAGGCTTGAATAGCCAAAATAATCAAATAACTATTAAGGGCTACTGACAGCGCGTCGTAACGATAGTTAAAATAAGATAACTTGATCACTACTATAACAGTGGCGAGTCTAGGTTGATCCTACAAAGAGTGTGTATGAAGTTGTTGAAATGAAATTAACTGGTGTTTAGGTTTAACGCGGGGTTTTGGTTTTGGAAAGAAGAAAATAAAATGAAATTAGCTTAATAAAAACAAATTAAAGAAACATCCAAAAATATGATAAAAGTGAAAAATTCGGTAAGGACCCAATTCTTTGGTTTAATCTCGACTTACACCCTAATTAAACACATTTTATGGACTTGTTGATCTCAAACCTCTCCTAGCAACTATTAATCATGGGTTAATAATTAACCTGAGTTTTTCCTTTAGTTTTGTTTAATCAAGATACGATCATTAATTAAACCTAACCACCGAATAACCTAAGATACGATTTCTAGATTTAATTAGGTAGAAGCATTACGAAATAGGAAAACAGACTAATCAAGGAATCAACCACATACGATGCGTCATTTAACCTAGGTCATGTTATCCCTAACGATTACGAATTTTTAGTCACTACACATAAATTGGAAATACAATAATTACACATTCGATTCTAGCAATAGGTTTTCATAAGAAAATGATTCAATAGAGCATTAAAATCATCATCATTCAAATATCCATTCAATCCATATAAGATAACATAATCAATTTCTATTGAGAGAAAGAAATAAAAAAAATATGAAAGAAATGCTTAACTCGGGTCGTCGGCGTCGATGTCACCTCCAAATTGGCATTGGGAACTTAGCCTTCCATGGGGTGACATCGACACCGATGACCCTTTTTAAACATTTCTTTAATATTTTTTGTTTCTTTCTATCATTAGAAATTGATTATGATATCTTGTATGGATTAATTGGGTATTTGAATGATGATAATTTTAATGCTCTATTGAATAGTTTTTTACGAAAACCCATTGCTAGAATTGAATGCAATATGTAATCGTTGAATTTTTAATTCATGTGTAGCAACTAATGATTCATAATCATTAGGAATAATGTGACCTAGGTTAAATGACGAATCATATGTGATTGTTGTCTTGATTAATCGATTTTCCTAATTCGTAATGCTACTACCTAATTAAATATAGAGATTGTATCATAGGTTATTCAGTGGTTAGGTTTAATTGACAATCGTATCTTGATTAAACAAAACCAAAGGAAAAACTCAAGTTAATTATTAACCACGATTAATAATTGCTAGGAGAGGTTTGAGAACAACAAATCCATGAAATATATTTAATTAGGATGTAGGTCAAGATTGAACCAAAGAACCTGGTCCCCACTTTTATCATATTTTTGCATGTTTTCTTTAATTTGCTTTATTAGTCTAGTTTTATTTTATTTTCTTCTTTCCAAAACCAGAACCCCCCGTTAAACCTAAACATTAGTTAATTTTATTTTAACAACTTTACACACACTCTCTGTTGGATTGATCTAGACTCACCACTGCTATAGTAATAATCTAGTTATTTTAATTTAACTAGCGTTACGATGTGCTATCAATTTTGGCACTGTTGTCAGGGAGTGCGGTGTTTTAGTTTTTATTTGTGATTTAATTTATGTTTTGTATATATTTGTTCGTAATTGATTTCTTTTTAGTCATTTCTTGATCTTTTCATTTTTTGTTTTGTGTTTGTGAAAAAAAATCAATAAGGACGGAGGTAAATTTTTTTATAACTCATATTTTCAATCCTATAACAATGTTTAGACTTATCAACCTAATTTTTTTTATGGATGAGATAATCATCATAATTAGGATGCCCAACAATTCTCATACAAACTAAAAACTTCTTATCACGACTCCGATACATCTCTGAAAGAATTGATTAATATTATAAACACTAATACTTGCAATTGCAACAGAATACTCTTCAATTCGAGCATGATGGAAGGTAATTTCTAAAAAATACATGGTTTAGTGCACAAGATTCAGAGAGCCAACACGACTCAGGTACATCTCTAGAAGAAATGTTTAATATTATGGCTGCTAACAATCTTCAAATTCAATAGGACATGTTGTAGTTCCAATAGATTATACAATAGCTATTTCAACAAGGTGTATAACAAATTTGATAGGATGCTCTGCAATTCCAGCAAGATGCATTGCCTTGGTAGGGAGATATCAATCATCTGGAACTACAAAGTGAAGAGAAGCAGTTATATCAACCCGCTCAATGGACTTTTATGCGGAAACTTTACAAAGTGATGAGGAGCTTGAGAATTTTGAGAGTAATACTTAAGGAATTGCATGTGAAGAAGAAGTTGAGAAGGAGCCCAAAGCATAAAAAGCTATATCTTTTAGCTTGGAGGTAAATACTGAGTTCCATTTTTTTTTATTGAGAATGACTCTTTACTTTTACCTAGTAAGTTAGAGGAATTAAACAATAAAGAAAAGGTGAAGAGACTTTCAAGATCTTCCAAGAAAACATGGACTCAGTAAAGATCAAAAGTCTAAGGATAAGGAGGACACTGAATAGGGATGATGATCAACTAAAGCCCTATCCGGAACAATTTTGTGTGCAAGTGGAGCTAACTGTAATACCTAAAGATCACAATATTGTCATGTGAGGAGAAGAAGGAGTCGAGTCATCAACCCTAAATAAAGGTGCTTCTTGGAAGGTAACCCAATGGAAGTAAATTTCTTTCCTTTATATTTTCACATTTCTTTTTATATACATGTGCGTTCTTTGTTAGTTTGTTTCTTGTTTATTTTAAGTTTTCAATCAAAATGAGAGAGAATAAAACAACAAAACAAACATTTTCTCTTTTCTGTTGATTTTGGGATTATATTGTCATGATTAGAGTATGAATTGACTAGAGAATTTCACAACAACTTTAGCATGTACTTTTACTCATATGATTGGTTGATGTGCATTATCTTTAGAAGAGTCGTGATTATTGGTAGACAAAGCCAGTGAGATTTTAAGTCTTATCTAATTGACACATTCATATTATTCTCATTGTCTTTTGATAATGTGTGACCTTCATAACATATACATCCTAATTTTACCTTGAATTTCTATTCAAGACCACATTTTTATCACATGCATT
This sequence comes from Erythroxylum divaricatum, assembly GCA_025434745.1. NCBI lineage: Eukaryota > Viridiplantae > Streptophyta > Magnoliopsida > Malpighiales > Erythroxylaceae > Erythroxylum > Erythroxylum divaricatum. The sequence goes on along the minus strand of JANTPM010000002.1, from coordinate 23,861,187 downwards.
AATATGGAAATAATTAGGCATTTTTTGTTTCATAAGTTACATTAGCCAAATATCCTATCCATTATATGATTTTCTTTTTTCAATAAGCCCCTTTGAGCCTTAGTAGCCTTTCTTTTTGTATCAATCATATTACAGGCTTTATACTTAGCCTGATGTCCTACTTAAGTCATAAAACTTATTGAATATTTGTGATTGTTGAGTTTGTAGATGTAGAAAATTCTAAATGCGGGGGGTGTACATATGTGTGAGTTGGTTAATGTTGGGATGTTTCATTATATCTTATCATTGAAATTCTCATGTTAATGTAGTTTCTTTTAACGTAAAAATAATAAAGGAAAAGAAAGAAAGAAAAGAGAAAATCACAAGAAAAGAAAAGAAAAGAAAATGAAAAAGAAAGAAAGAAAGGAAAACAAAAAGATTGAAAAAAAATTGTTTAAATAAATTTATCAAGGAGGAATTGCATATGTGTTGAAAAGTTGTTTATGATTAATGCATCTTCCTAAAGTTGTGATGAAAGAGTTATTTGAGTATATTAGATATAAGGTAGATGTTGTCTTGAAAGGTTTATTTATTGTAGTTTCAATGTATTATTGGTATAAATTATATGAGTGACCCCTTCGGTTTGGTTGTGCTTAATGTGGTTTATGTGTGAGAGATCCAGTTTGAGTTGTCAAACTTATTTTTGCATTCATTATAGTTGATGTACACAATTGTGAGTGAATGTTGGGTTTTTTCATTTTATGGTATAATTGAGTATTGCATTTGTTTCACTAGCTTTAATGACTCTCATGCTACGTAACCCAAATATATCTCACCTTACCTTAGCCCACATTACAACCTTGAAAAGTCCTTTAATCCATGATTTTTCTTGTGAATTATAGTGGTAGATAAATGAAATGATATGTGAAGTTATTGATTTTCATGATCATGAATGATGTTGAGTGTACCTGTAGATCTATTTTACTTAAACACATTTTCTGAGTCTACCATTAGATTGCTTGATTTTTTCAGATGATGCTTGTTGACTGATCATGAGTCGAAGTATTGAATGTTGAATTCTTGCTATGATCTTTGAAGGTCATTCATCTTTGGTTATGATTATATAGTCTTGGAAAATATGGGAATTGAGTAAATATTTCATGTCTTTGAGCTTAATTTAGATGTTTTGCCCGAGGGCAGCCAAAAGCTAAGTGTGGGGAAAATCGATATATGTTTAAAGTGAGTTTCTTAAGTATTTTGTATCATTAATCACTAAGTGTAAGAATGCAAGCGATGCTAGCATTAAACGCTAGTTTCCTTTTGCTTTGGACTGTGCTACTAACATTTTGTTTTTGTTTTAATCCACTTGCATGCATGTCATTTGTCCTTTAACTCTCAGCTGTTACATGCGTTTTGCTCTCTTGTTATTTCTATATTTTCCTAATAAACACTTTTAATTTTTCTTCTTTTAATTTTGATTTTTCTTATCTTCTTCTTATCTTTTAATTTTATTCTTGTTGCTCTATAAAGACAACTGAAAATTAATCTTCGAAAAATGACCCAAATGTAGTACTTTTGACTCACTTTAATTTCATTGCTTCTAAATTGTACCTAAAATCATATATGAATTAAAGTGAGTATGTTAAGCATTTTCGTATCATTAATCGCTAAGTGTAAATGATTAAATGTATCAACAATTAAACACATATCAACTACATATTCCTAAAGAAGTCTCATTTTATTGGTTTAGTGGAAACTAAAATAAAGAGAGATCAATTACATAAGATTCTATGGTTTCTGAATAAGGAATTGACCTTACTAACCAATCATGCTGCATATTTTTATATTATAATCATCATCTTTCTTTACACTACCATCTTCCATTTGAATAGATGGTCTTGTATTACATTGCAAAGTTATTATAATGCAATCAAAACTCCTCTAGTCATCACCTTTACTTATGTATCAAATTGGGAATTCCAAAAAGAAGTAGCTATAGAATGATTTGGAATCCTTAGGTGCAAGCTCACCTATCTTTTAGATCCTATTAGGGGACTTTATTTATGCTCTCTCTCATATAGAGGTACAAGATAGTATGAAGAGATCCAACATTAGGTATAATAAGACTCAAAATTGAAAAGAAACCTAGAACTAGTGGATCTGAGATAAACTACTAATATATTCATGTATAATAATGAACAATTGAGGAAATGGATTTTGTAAAAGAAACTTCATAGGTGCTTGGTTAATTTAGCTTATTTAACTTCTTATCCTTTTAGCTTTGCTATCTTTGTAAATTATTTTAACTTGGATCATACACCAATTCATATTTAGACCAAGGCCATCGGTACTACGAGATAGCACTCTTATGATTTTTCAACTCCTTATTAAGGCATCCAAACTTTAAGGAAATAGTAGTCAAAGGCTTTAGTGTTGAGGTTAAAGGCTTATAAGCATTAATATGTGTTTAAAAATTAAAAGAAATCAAAATTGAGCTTATACATCTGTATAAAATTAATTATGATCCATTGTTAATGGATAAAAATATAGCTTTTGATTTACTCATTAGATGTCAGGAGAAGCTCATATTGAATCTAACTGACCATAATTAAGGAGAGATAGGCTATATAACTTCTCTAGAAAATGTTAGCTCACAATTTGACACAAAAATCTCATATTTTATGGTTGAAAGATGGAAACATGAATTCAAAATTTTATTACAACTCTAGTCAAGCTAGGAGAAATAGAAACGTGATCATCTTCTTACAAGATATTGAAGGTGATCACATATTTAACCAAGAAGGCCTCAAGGAGCTTTCATATGAATATTATAAAATGCTACTGGATACTCATAATGAGACCATCCCTTTACTAGATGAGGTGAGGACTTCACTCATTGATACTTTTCCTAGACAATTATCTTGAATTTGATAATAGATGTAATAGATTATGAGATAAAGAATGTTTATTTCTCCTTTCATCTTGATAAGACACGTAGGTCAAATGTTCTAATACAAGGTCTTATTAGGGCACGTGGGATTTAACATATGGAATGGTGATTAATTCAGTTTAAGGACTCTTCAAATGTGCCAGATTACTTATTTAAATGAATAATACCTATATACATCTGATTCCAAAAGTAGCTAATCTAAGCTTATTTAATGATTATAGACTATTGCAAGTTAAAATGTAGTCTACAAGGTTATTTAAAAGATACTAGCAAATAGAATGAGGAAATATATGGCAGACATAATCAACCCTTGTAAAAGTGCATATGTATAAGCAAGATGTGTTGGAGACAACATTCTAATGACACAATAAATAATTAGGAGTTATAACTTTAAAAGGAATCATTAATAGTTGTGCTTTTATAATAGATTTTATCAAAGCTTTTGATTTATTAAGTTAGAATTTCATCATAAGCTCTTTGCATGAATTGGGGTTCCCTAATAAAGTAGATGCAAAGCTTCATCATGATGGCCTCATTTTCTATCCTAGTTAATAGAGAATTAAGCAAAATCTTCAAAGCATCTTGAGGACTAAGGTAAGGCGATCCACTCCTACCATTCCTATTTGCTATCAACAGGGAACTCTTTACCTCATTCACCAAGTTGAGGGTCATAATAAAAACCAACCTTCAAATATCACTGTAGATATGGCAAACTAGGTATGTTTCATTATTCTTTGTAGATGACTTGCTTTTTTCTTTGTGAACCTTCTACATTATTTATTAATGTACTCCTAAACTCATTGCAATCATTTAAAGGCATTTCAAGTTTGGCTTTTAATTTTACCAAGAATTTTTGCATATAGACCTCCTTACCACTTCCATAAGATTAAAACAACAGTAACTCCCTTTTAAATATCTTAGAGTTTCCCCTATGATATGTGTTTAATTGATTATACATTTATTCCATAACACTTAGTGTTTAATGCTATGAAATGCTTAAGATGTTTGCTTTAGTTCATTTTTAGTTTTAGGTACAATTCGAAAGTGAAAGAGCTAAAGTGAGTCAGAAGCACAATATGTGGGTTGTCTAGTTAAGATTCACACTTACTTGTCTTCATGGAGCAAGAAGAAGAAGGATTAAAAGAAAAAGAAGATAAGAAAATGTAAGTAGTAAAAATGGCTCATGGTCATGATAAATATGTTATGGTATAACTAGTTAAGTCACACCCATAACAATCCTTACATGGTCGTGACTCTTGTCTCAGGGCCATGGCTAGTCACGATCGTGACACACTAAGTCATACCCTTAACTGTTGTTACCTGGCATGAAATGTTTCACTATAAATACAATGTATTGTCATCAAAACAAATATGTTTAATTTGGGGCTTTCATTTTAAGGGTGTGAGCTCTTAGTTTTGAAGAAGAAAAGGGGCAAAGCTCCGTTCCTTTGGAAACCCATGGAGAGCTAGCTTCCCAACGTCAGTTTGAGGTGACATCAATGTCGAAGAATTCGGTTAAACATATTTTTCATTATGTTTATTAATTTTTACTCTCTTTAGGGATTGATTATGTTATCCTATGGTTATGGATTTGGGTTTTCATGTATGAATGATCTTTATTCTTATTATCGTTAGATTGTTTATGTATGAACCCACTGCTAGAATTTTAATATAATCTGTAATTGTTATATTAAGATTCAATTGTGGCAACTAATGATTTGTAATCATTACAGATAACATAACCTAAGTTAAATGACCATAGCATAAGTGGTTGTTTCCTTGATTAATTTGTTTTCCTAACTTGTAATTTGGCTGTCCAAGTGAATCTAGAGATCGAATCCTAAGTTATTTAATAGCTAGGTTTAATTAACGAGTACCTCTTAATTAAACATGACGTATCGTTAACCTACAATTAATAGTTGCTAGGAGAGGTATGAGAATAACAATTCAATGAAGTATGTTTAATTGTATGTAGGCCAAGATTGAACCAATGACTGGGTCCTTAACGTATTCTTCACTTTTCATCATTTTTTAATGTTTTTTTAATCTGTTTTTTTAGTCTAGTTTTACTTTATTTTCTTATTCGAAATCAAACCAAATCCCCCCATAACCTAACACTGATTATTTTCATTTCAAAACCTTTACAAACACTCTCTGTGGGATTAACCTAAACTCACTACTGTTATAGTTATATGTCTAGTTATTTTGAGTAATGTTACGACACACTACGCCACCCTACAATAAGATAGGTTACATTATTGAACAACTCTCCTTTATTGGAATCCATTCATGAGAAGCTAAACAATTAGTGTAATAAGGCTCCATCCCATAGAGGAAGGATGCAATTGGTAATCTCAATCCTAAGCAATCTTTACACATATTAGTGCTCCCACTTAACTCTGCCCAAAAGGATCACGAAAGCAATAAATAGGCTATTTAAAAAAATTTTTTGTATTAAAACAAATAATAAAATAAAGATTTCCAGGTTCAAAAGGTTTAATGCTTTTCATCTAAAGAAAAATGGAGGTTCGGGAACCACTTCTATTAGAGTAATGAGTAACTTCGTACTAGTCAAAAGGCTTTAGAAGCTTTGTATAGATAAGGAGGATATTTACCTTAAACAAATTCAACTTTATTCTATAAAATTTGAAAGCACCTAGAGCACTAAGATTAATGCAAAAATATAGTGTATTTTTGAGGAAAATCTTACTTACCAAGAACTTTGTTCAATCTATAGTGGAACAAAAGATTAGAGATGGGAAAAGTACATATTTTTGGTTTGATCACTGGCATAACTTAGTTACTATATACAAATTAAATGAAAACCAATTTATCACAACAATCAATTATATTTATACCAAGGCATAAGCTATAATCAAAGATAACATGTGTTCTTAGTGTTATCATTCTACAAAGGGGTTTAGGAAGATCATAACAACTTACCAAACTAATCATTCGACTCAGTTTCTATAGAAGTCATTAAATAGAAAGAAGAAAAATCCTTAAGAATAACTATTAAGTCCTACAAAAATTTATTATCAAGATCACTTAATTAGAAGCCCTAGTCTAACCTAAAATTGGACATGAATAAATGCTCCTCTTTTTCTTTCATATTATGGCTAGCAATTAGTAACATAATAGGCACCAAGGACAAACTCAAGTTCTATATATCTAATCTAAATTGTTAGTTACATTAATGAGTTCTTGGTTGTTATAATGTGTTTAAGATACTTTGTTAATTCATATTTTGTTTTAGGAATAAGTTGGAAGAATAAGAATTAAAATAAGATAAAAGAATATCCTTGGAGCTTTCCTATTGATGTTCAATTTTATTTTCCTTTGTGGAACAATAAGGAGATGAATTAAGGTAAAGATGGGATAAGAAAATGAAAGAAATGAAGTTCCTATAACCTACATGGTCATGTATAGGACCATGTAATCTAGAAGCATGTAAGGTCATGAAGACACAATTTTAGCCCCTTCCACAGCCTACATGATTAGCTAAATCATTATGTAATTAGTTGTGTAGCTCATCAGGACCATGTATGTCATACACGGTTAGCTACATGCCTGTGTACCTAATTTTTTCTCTCATAGAACCCAAATTTTTGCTATAAAAGGCCAAAAAAAGGGAGAAAAGTTTTAAAAACAAGAAAGGGGGTATATTTCTTACCTCTTTGAGATATATAAGGAGCTAATCTTCTTCCTTTCGGTTTAAAGGGGATATCAAGGCTGAAGAACATGTATGGACATCTCTTCATCTTGTAGTGTGGTTCTCTATATTTTGGAACTATTTGTGTCATTTTTTGTTTAATGTTTTAGGATTCATGTATAAATGATTAACGTTATCATTGTCAAATAGATTATTTATATATGAACCCATTGCCATAATCTAAATTACAATACGAAATCATTGCAACTCTAAATTCATTTATAGTAAATTAATGGTTATGCATCGTTAGGGATAATATAGCATATGATAAATGACTCGAGCTTGTGTAGTTGTTTCCTAGATTAACTGGTTTTCCTAGTATATAGTGCAGTTTTTACACTAAATCTAAATAACTCAGTTTAGGTTGTTTCATAAATTAAAGAACTTATTTTGATTAGATACGACCTAAAGGAAAATTGAGGTTAACAAAGCTTACTTTTAATCTATGATTAATAGTTTCAAAGAAAGGTATGAGAACGACACGACAATTAATTGCACTCACTCGTGTGAAGGTTGAGATTGAGCCAATAATTGGATTTGAAACTCATTGGTAAATTCTTTCAATTTTGTACTTTTGATTTAATTTAACTTCAATAGTTTAATTTTACTTTATTTTGTTTATCAATTTCAACCAAACCCCCTCCCTAAAAAACATTTATTCATCCATTACAGAATCTAGACACACACTCTCTGTTCAGAGTTAGGTTTTGTTTTTTGGTATATTTGAAGTGCATTAAGAATTTTATTTTAGGTAAAAGTTAGAAGAACAAGAAATAAAATGAACTAAAAGCATATCTTTGGAGTCATCCTATTGATGTTAAATATTATTTTCCTTTTGGAATAATAAAAAGATTAATTAAGGCGAAGATGAGATAAGAAAATGAAAGAAATGAAGTTCCTGCCACCTACACACCAGTCTATAAGACCGTGTAACTCTCTAGAATTGTGTAGCATCTTGAAGACAGTTTCAACCTCTCCTGTAACCTATAAGGTTATTTAAATTCCTATGTAACTAGCTTTGAAGCTCATCAACACCATGTAGGTTTACAAATTACGAAAACACATGACATACACAGTTAGCTACACTGCCCAGAACCCTAATTTTTGCTATAAAATGACATTTAAGCGGCCAAACAAGGGGAGAAAGCCCATTGCAAGATAATCATGCCTATTCTGTCATCAAGCTGTACTTTGTTATTACGTGCGATGCTATTCCCCCAAAATGTTAGTTCTATAGTCTACTACCTAAAATAGAATACCCTTCTTCACAGTTGTACTAATAATATATTTTCACGTGCTCCTGCTTTTCCAAATGTGTCCTTTCACCCTTTTTTAAGTTATACATAGACATCTTTAGCATCTCGTTGCATAATCCTAGTGTGAGATACTTAGCCTCTTTGTCAACATA
>JANTPM010000002.1:23828052-23843055 GCA_025434745.1 Erythroxylum divaricatum | reverse complement strand
AATAATAATAATAATAATAATAATAATAATAATTAGTTCAAAATTTCATATAATAAAATTAAATAATAATAATAATACTAATAATAATAATAATAAGATAATAATTTCATATAATAATAATAATAATAACAATAATTAATAATAATAATGATGATGATGATGATGATGATGATGAGTGATTTGTAATATAATTAAGAATAAAAATTGTTTATGTGTGATAGAGGTATAAATAGTAATCATTAGATTGGAATGAAAATTTGATACCCACCCATTTTGAAGGGTTTAGTAGATTCCCAAATTTAATGGAATAAACCTATTCCTTGTAATTGAAAACCTCAAAATAAACACTATTTTTTACAATTATTTCATTCCTTCGTTCCCAAATCTTTAAATTCTTCTGCTGATTTTGGTATTGGTGTCAATTTGGTCAGCGTGTATTCTTTGGTGCCAGGTTCGTGCTGTTCTTTTTTCAGTATTGTTCTCGGAGGATTCTGTGCATTCTTAGTTGGGATGGAAACCTTGTCTATATTGGCCTCCCGATTTTTAACCATCAATCCTTGAATCCTGTCCTGGGATTTAAATTCCTTATACTTTGCTTCCACGACTGAAATGTGAATTCTTCCAGCTCTAAATCACTCGAAGAAATACTCATCCATGCATTTGCTTCACATATAGCTTAAATTTATTCAGTTATACTTTTGCTATCAAGTTGGTTGGGTGAGCATCAACTAAATATCTTGCGTTTTTTTTTAATTTGATGTTCAATTTTATTGGCTCCATCAATGTCATTTTACGCCTCGAAACTATTCTAATTCACCTTATGAGTTCTAAAGATGTCTGGATAAATGTGTCTTATTCATGACTTGTTGACAGTCAGTCTCTTTTGTTGAACTTTTGGAATTTAACAGAATTTTTAGGATGCGATGATGATATAAGGCATGAGGATGACAGAGAGAGTGATGGTGGTTCAGCTGATTCCTGTCTTTCTCAAGACCACAACGATGTGCATAATGATGGGAGACATCCATTTAGTGAAGAATCCAATAAGAAAGGCCCACTGACTTCACAATCATTTGGGTCTGAGAATTTGACAGTTCAGGGGGTTGCTGAGGATGTAGAAGGTAGCGATGAAGTTGAAGAAGATGATCATTTTCTCAAATTGGACAAAGAACGGCTTACTATTCTGAATGAAGAGAGAAATGGAACTTTATTTCACAGCAAGGAGAAGGCAGTTGATGCTTCTCAAAGCACAACTCAGATTTCTCAAAATGGAAAACTAGTTAACAAAGCTAATAACAATTCAGGTATCGAAACTGTATCTGAAGTCGATACAGTCCCACCTTTGGTGCCCATGTCTGAGGTTGGAAGGTCCAGCTTAGAAGGTGTTGAAGGTGAAACTTTAGAGTTTCTGGATGTTGATAAATTGGAAACAGAAGAAAACATGGAAAAATTGTTGCCTATATGGAATGACCATGCTGGAGTTTCGCTAAGTTCTGTATCGCATGAAAAAGAAGATCAATGTTTACTAGGTGACATTGTTGGGCAATTATCAACTCTGTCTGGTACGGATAAAAATGAAAATAACACCAAAACTTCAGAAGTACCAGATATACTTACTGCTAGCAATGATATTGGATATACCAAAGATTCTGATGGTCCTATTTATGCAAATGAAGGCAAATCATTGCCTGCTGCCAGTAAATGTGCTGTTGAGACTAATAATGATGCACAAAACGTCAATGACTTTGAAACTTCCGATGTTAGTGAAAATCAGGTACTGCCCTATGTCTTTTGCTGATAATATGCTTCTTCCTTCTTGTTTTTTCGTTAAGAAGTGATTACTGAACTGCTGTGCAGCCTCTTGTTGGTTCAGCTCCCCGAGTAACACAAAGAACATCCTGGTTGAGTTGTTGTGGTTTGTTTGAAGTTTTTACAGGCTCTAACAGGTAATTTCAGGTTTCTCATCTACCTAAGATCAAATCCATATCCTTTTTTGCTAAAGTACCTGGTATTCTATATATAGACATTCATCTTTTACTGGTACATGGAACCTTCATTCTTAGAGTTTGTCTCTACATATCAGATTTTGAAACCGATGATATCACTTGGTCTTTTGTAGGATCTACTTCATAAATACTATTTCTTTTTATCTTAAGTGGATGTGGATTTATCCATGTAGAGAATCACAATTTGTCAGTGCCTTCTGTCCTTCCTTTCCTTCTTGAATATTTGTGAATAGGATTAGTGCCCTTTAACACCATTTCACAGAATAAAACAAAGGATTTCTTTGGTGGTTACTGAGTCTGTTTCATGTCTTTGCTTTCAAGGTGTTGACTTGATTTCGTTGGCTCACTTTGACTGTTAGTGTATCTGTACATCTTCATAGCATACTACTATACTAGTTGAATAGCCTATCCAAAACTTTAACATTAGTTGCCTAAATCACTGCATTGTTCAATCAAAATTTCTAAAATAACTTTTCATCAACTTCTTTCAAAAATGAAAACGCTTTGTTTTGTCAAAAACTTGATTTAAAACCGTTAAAATTATCATGTTTTAGGTACTTTTACAAGTTTGGGTCCTTAATGCTTTTACCCTTTTTAAACCATAACTTTTTTTGTTTACTTAATATAAATTGTTTCAAAGAGAAATTTCTATGAATATATCCATAATTACCTTAAACGTGACACCTCATGTAACATGATTTAAACATTTATGAATTATGGAGTTTTGCCTATAAGATATAACATATATGCATTTCTAAGTCATCTTTGGAAGTGATGGTGATTAAGAAATCCACTTTGTAAATATGACGGATAAGAGGCTCTTCTTGTGTGATAGTTAGGCCTAAAAATGAATTGGCACAATATATACTTTTGATGACAATTTGTCCTATATTAATTATGAACAAGTTCTTTTTGCTTGTATAGTGGCCTATGATGATAAAGAGCTTGTTTCATGCCATTTTGATAATAAAAAGGTTTGTATGAAAGAGAAAATATTACAAGCAACTTTGGTATGGCTTTGTATGAAAAATTGTGCCTATTTATTCCTTGAATGCTTGACCATCAAGGTTTAAATTGTGAACCAAAGATGAATACTTCATTTCAATTTCTCATTCTCAATTATGTAGTCATTTATGAGTTTTTGAACCTCTTTATACTTGAAAGAAAATTTATTTCTTTTGAAACTCAACATTTCTAGGCATCCAACAAGTTCTTTATAAGAAAAACATTATTGTTGTCATCACAGTCATTAACCAACTTTTCATTATTTCCATAAAGAACATGTATGCAACCTCATTATTCAATTCTTTACTTTTAGAATTGCTCACATCATCCATATAGATATTAATGCTCTCTTCTTCCTTACATCAATCTCCTTCCTTTTAATCCATTCTTGATTTTCATTTAAATTCTTATCAAGCTCATCATAATTAACACCAATACCATTAACACCAATATCGTTATAACAATCATTAACATATGTAAGATAAAGTATGAGCAGGATGCCAGGATATCATGAGCATTTTGGAATATTGAAACTTTGAAAACACATTTTTAATATAAAAAGTTTGAACTGTTTACTATTTAATAATGAGTCTATTTTTACTCTTATTCCACTGATGTTACTATATAAACTCCTATAAATTAAGCACTTCAGCCATAAGAGAGCCTTTTATTATAGTTCTCTAAAATAAGTAATCATTTTGATGTGATAAAATTATTATCATCACATTCAATATGAAGTTTCGCAATGAAGCAGAATCTAAAGAGGTTTGATAATACACAGCCTTATTTTTATATAGTAGAGAGATTATTTTCGATAGACCCACATGCAAATAAGAGAATATAAGAGTGATGTAAGTTACAAAGAGAATAGGTAAAACTAGCTCAGAAAATTATTAAGTAAATAAAATTTCACTAAAAACATAAATAAATGACAATAAAAACAACACTAAATAGAAATAACAAAAAATATATATACATACAAAATATAGAAAATAATACTAATGATAATAGTACTAATAATCCTCCTAATAATAAATATTAAAATGCTAATGCAAATATGAAAAGACAGTTAAATAATACTAAAAAAGTAATAAAATAAAACGGTGGAAAGTAATAATTAGTGTCCCAACTAAAGGTACCCTCAGTTCTGTAGACATACACACGTTTTCGTTAAAGTGGAAGAGCTCAAAAGAAAAAAAAATTGAGGTGTTTGGCAAGATAATCTCCGTGCCTGGTAAGGAGAGATGTGATAAAATAAATATATAAAATGAAGCACAAGGCATAATACTAAAGAAATCACTTAGGCAAGTTCATCTATCCTTTCTTATAGTATAGTCTGGGTAAGTCAAGTCTTAATCCAACAATTACTGAAATTACGATACTAACTATCTTACTATTATATAATCTAAATAATTGAATGATTGAGTGAAGGAAATAATTAAAAGGGACCGAAATAACAATTTGGAATCACCAAAATAAAGCTATAATCAAGAATAAACAATCAATTAAAGAATAAGATCTAAATAAGAATCCCTATAGAACTTTACTATGCCTAAATTTATCTTGGTTCATAACCTTTTTTTTCTCTAGCCAATATGAGTTATAAGGTTACAATTGTACTATTGTGGTCAGAACATACAATCCTTATCCTTGAGTGAAGGTTCCTCACATCAAAACTCCCTAAGAATATAGTAGTACAATTTAAAATATATTTCATTTTAACTAAGAAGGATCATGTAGTTTTGATAGATGCTAATTTGACAATATTTATACTTCATATTTGATGCATTTTTGATTGATATTTTATAATTTTATTATATATACTTAATTTACCCCAATTGCATTTATATGTTATAATTGCTTTTATGGACTAAAAGGAGAGGAATTCGGATAAAAACATGACGTAAAATGAAAATTTGAAGCAATTAAGGGATACATAGTCGTGTTTATAACCGTGTAATTCTCTCGGCCTGTGCATAATTGCAAGTTTGGGAGATTTTAGGTTATACATGGTCCATTACACACTCGTGTATCTCCCAAAAACCTTATAAATTATTATAAAAAGATTTGAGCAGAGGCAAAATGTGGGAGTAGGCATTTTGATGTGATTTAAGACATAGAATTCATTTAGAAGGGGCAATATTGATCTAGAAAAGTGGAAAATATGAAGAAATTATCGACAGATCCAAAAGAATACAAAATTAAACCTCTACCTTACAATAACATTCGAAAGAAAAGAAGGGAGATTTAGAATTATAAGCACTTTGTTTTTTATTCGTGTTTCTTTATGTTTATATTTGATTTCATTTTCTATCATATGTAACTAAATATCTTTAGTGTCTAGGAGTGATGAACCCTAGTTTGTATTATAATATGTTTTAACTCTTTTATTTAATACAATTGTTTTGGATTGATCTATTGTGATTCAATTATGTGTTTAATCTATATTCTAACAAAGCCAAAAATTAGTACATAATCTAATTTCATAACATAGAGATTGAGAAATCCTGTGTATAAATAGATTTATCATAATTAAAAGAAGTTGATTGCAAACCTAGAGATAGCTCTACATAAATCATCTAGATTAGGGTCAAACTTAATAACAGAATTTACAAATCGGTAATGCAATCTTAGAATCTTTAATCTTAGTAATTTTGTTGATAACCTTAAGATTATTTCTTAGTAGTCTCAAGTGAATTATCAATATGCAACAGGAATTTTCACTGTTCAATAGTTAATAAAATAATTGCATAATAAAGGGTTAATTATCTAAGAGTTTTAGGGGGATTCATTACTTAGAAACTAATTCTTGATAAGGACTGTTTTCAAAGTGATTTTCTTTGTTCTCTTCTCATTATTGTTTTATGTTTATTTTAATTGTTTAAGTTTTATATTTTCAATTAAAAATCAAAATCCAATTCATAGACTAGATATTAGGATAACGATAATTACTAGCATTTATTGTCTTTGTGAGATTCAACTCATACTTGCTAGTAGTAGGTGCAACTATGTTGTGCACTAGCAGTTAATTCAATATTGACTAAGTAAGTTTAAGTCAATCAAGTTTTTAATGTTATTGCCAGGGGTAGTAATATTAGGAACACCTGGATGTTATTACTTTAGTCATTATCTTTTGTATTTATTTTATTTTACTTGTTTGTATCTTGTTGTATTATTGGCTTATTCATTAATTATCTTTTAAACTTGTCTACATTAATAATGTGTTTGTGGTTTATTTTAGGTATTAAGATTTAACGTTATCACCACAACTCATAATGGAAGGATTGAGCAAATAGTACTCTTATGAGAGCTACGATGTGTCTTTGCAATATGTAACATTAGTTTGGATCATGTTTGTCTATTGGTGGTCTGGTGATTCCTTGTTGTGTTGCGTTAAACCCGACCTTATGAAGTCCATAAGGGTTTGTTACTACTCTCTATGATTCAATTCTTCTGTCATCGTCCTTTAATAACTTCTTGGTGGTTTGCTTTTCAAATTTCTCTTTCTTGCCTTATGATGTCAAGAGTTAAAGTTTATTTCGACATTGCTTGAACTCTAAGTGATTCTTACGTTTACATAATCACACAGAGACAAGAATGGGAAAAATTTCTTAAATGAATGGAATCCAAATCATCTTAATGTTAAAATCTTTAACAACTACGCCAAAAACTTATTGAACCAATTTTATACATAGTAAAACTCTTAATACTAACAAATATACAGATCGTATCTTATAGTACTATGGTTACCGTTCCAGCTTCCAATTAAAATTATGGTTTAATTAAAGTTTAATACTTAGGAACCACTCTTTCCTTATTTTGTTTCCTTTAATCTTGTTGATTCAATTTATGTTTGATCCTAGATTTCCTAATCTTTTGATTATTCTCTCTCAATATCTAATCAATTAACCCAAATTGAATTCTATAATTATTGATTTGCAATCTCTTGATTCACAAAACTATTCCTAACTTATTCAATTATATCTAAAGCAATCTATTAGATAATTAAATTCAAAACCAAGATCTCTTTTCAATTGATTGTTAATTTGATAATTATGAGTCTATTAAATTGCCAACTCTCGTTGTATAACCTAAGACTAAATTAAATTGCCAACTCTCGTTGTACAATCTAAGACTAATTACGTTGAATTAATCTCTCGATTTGTTGTAAAGTTTATATATGGCAATTTTCACAAACATCTAAATATTGAAATCAACAATAATTAAAGTTCACAAAATAATTCCAGAATAATTCCTAATTTGGATTTAGAAATCCATAGTCATGCTTAAAATCAAATAAATCCAATCATACATTAAGGATAATGAAGAAAATACAGGAAAAGAATAAAAAATCTATTTGACTCTTTGATCTAGAATGCTAGAATTTCCTGATGCTTTTCTTTGATCTCTCCACTTTTGATTTACTTTGATTTTTGGCTAGTAGGTTTTTCTTGTGTTTTCATGTTCTGATACAGTGCATTAAGGCTCTAGGGTTATGGCTAGGGTTTTCCCACTTATTTTTGTTCCAAAAATAGCCTAAGATCCTAAAAAACACAAAAAATCTCATGCCTGGAAAAATTTTGGTCATGATCGTGCTCCCTTGAATCAACCTCTTTATCATGTTCGTGCTCCCTTGTCACGATCATAATAGAGAGCCATATAGCTCTATACACGTCTCTCACAATCGTGCTTCTTGTGCACGATTTAGCCTTCCTTCCAGCTTCCTCCATCTTCTTTGTTCTTCAATTTCCTAATTTCCAACACTTGCAAACACATCAAACACCTTATGAAACATAAAGATTAAATTTATACTTCAAACCACACAAACACTTAGAATATGATCAAACACTCATAATAACATAATTTTAAGCTTATATGCATGATAATCATCTAAGAAACTCTTGAAAACACACAAAAACGCCTAGAAAAACATAGTATGAACTATACCTATCACCTACACCTTTTTTTTTCTCCAAACTATTTTCTTTATTTTTAGAGATCCTAGACAATGGAAAATTTTCTACCTTTGCCTTTATACAAATCCACTGACTCCTCATTTAGGATCCTCCCTTACCCTTATGTTCTTTACTTGAAAGAAACTGCCCCTTCCTTTATTGCTATCAATTCTGATTCTAGGGCTAAAATAATGGGTCTCTAGAGCATCAACCTCTTTCTGAGCTAATTCCAAGTGGTTAGAGAAAGGAACAGAAGCTCTCTTGAGTATTGCACTCCTAAAATAATTAAATTGCTAGTGATGTGGCCTCAAACATCCAAGTCCTTAAGAAAGGTGTGAGATGTTAGGAAACTACCTTGGTAGGCTTCTTTCTAGGTAAATTCCCCAATTTCCTATATTCAAAACTTGGTCTTTAAAACATTGGAAAGGCAATGACATGAAAGAACTTCTTCTATTCAAGGATAACTTAATCTTGTTCAAATTTGATATTAGTTTATCTGCCAAAGAAACTCTACAAATTTGATATTAATTTATGTGTCGAAGAAATTTTCTATAACAAATTTAAAACAATCCTTTATTCCTTCAATTTTGGATGCCAAGAATTTTCTTTGAGAACATTAAGCATTCAAACATCTCTATTTGGATCAACCTTCAAGATGTCCCTTTAAAGCATTAGTCTATAAAGAGACTTAGTATGCTTACTAGCTTCATAAGAAAGCCAATAAGTATGGATGCTTCTTTGATACACTTGTATTTTTTATATATCTTTAGGACTTAATTCAGAGTCATTTACGTTCATTTTATGTTCATCTATAGCTGGTTTATCATGTTTCAACATTATTCGAGGTTCGTTGATATAAAATGCATAAATGAAACAAATAGACTCGAATTGCACTGTGTTTGGGTTTCTGGCAGACTTGACCTTTAGTAATTTATGATTTTTATCTTGAGATTGGTTTAGCCAAAAATTCTTAAATTTCATACTTAAATTCTAAACTCATTGACAGATTTTTTGGGACCAATTGCATATTTTTATGAGCTGGAATTTAGGGTAAATAAATTCCTAAAATTTGTGTCAGATTTTGAATCTTCATAATGACATTTTGATGATATTTCAATCATAAAATTTGGCTCAGATTGTGGAATTTAGAGATTCAAAACTCATATTAAAGCTAACTCAAATACAAAGCTACTGATAAAATTTGAGCTCATAAATAGTCACCGTTTAGTTTTTATGCACTGTCAAAATTGACCCTGAAAAATTGGCAAGAACACGTTTCATTATATGTCTCTAAATTAGGTCATCCACCTCATCATTGTGAGGGGCATAAAAACCGACTTTTGTGTCTAGGTTTAGGTCAGCCTCCTCTAGGTTTTCTCTTAACTCCTAGCCAAAATTCTTCTTCATTTCTTTTCTATTTTAGATGCAAATTCCTTGGAGAATTGGGTTGTACGAAATTTTACAAATTATGTGTGGCTAAGATTTTAATTTAATTGTAAAGAGTAGTAACCTTTGAACCCATCTCAATTTATGAGGATTTAATCTTTGTCAATTCTTATATTCATGTGTTGCAAATATGTGTTTGAATTCTGGTCCTTTAATGGTTAAATTGAACTCGTAAATCTTAAAATCCAGAATTAGGGTTTATAAGGGATTTTTGGGTGCTATTCAATTAATTAATGGTAGTAGTTGCTAGATTAATTGATTTATAGATAGGTTGTTGATAGTAGTTGTCAAACCTACCCTTAGAGAATTCAAACTTAGTTTTAAACTGATGATAGTAGGTATTGAGGTTTTCAAGGCAAGATCATTAAACTAACTACCGTAATGCTCGTATGCAACTTAAATGGATTAGTAGTTATTAACCATATGATTGTTTACGAAGATTTGTTTACTTAGTAGTTAAGAAGCATAAAATTAGTAAGTTAGTGATCATTGATTTTGCACACACCGTACACAAATAATTCCTAGAGTATGATAAATGAATTAATTGGTTGTGTTGGCAAAATCTTTTGCAATTGAAGTTTTTGTAATTTTGTTTTTATCCTAATCATTCAATTATGATTTCTTCCGAATTTTGATTTAGTACTTGTTTAATTTTGTGTTCTTTAAATTCTGAATTGTCGAGATCAAACCCCCCACCCCACATTTACTTATTTCAGTGCACTGATTTGAGTTTAGTTGAGTTGATTTTGTTGAGTTTTGTTTATGCCAAATCTAATTATGTTCGCGTCAGATTGTCTTTTGATTTCTGTTTTCCGTTAGCTGTTTTTGTTTTCTAGTTTAGTTAGTAGCTTGCTTTTGATACTGAATCATTTAGGTTAGATTGCATTTTAGATTTTAGATTTTTGTTTCATTTCTGTTTTTGTGTCTGTTTTCGTTTACTAAAATTTCATTGACAAGTTTAACGATAATTAGCATTCCATAATCAGATCTTTGAGGGAACGATCCCTACTCATATATACTACTTATTATTTGTGTAGGGTTAATTTACAAGGTTAACGACACCTTGTCAGTTATATAATTATAATATTGATCGTTGGTATAAAGAATAATTTTCATAATTTATGCAGTTTGTCTATAACATATTAGGATAGACATAATAAGTCTCAAATTTTCCTAAATTAGTTGGCTCAAACCTATCATTCAAACAAAAACTTATTATCAATTGATTGCGTATGATAACATTCAATATCAATTAAATGATAGCAATACACTTAGTGAAAAGGAATAGACGCCCCAAATTAAATAATTGAAATAACTATAACTATTTAATTTACTTTTCTTGTTTCTAATAAGTCAAATATGCAACTTAATAAATAACATACTTGTTACTTGTAGCAATCCTTCATGACAATTATGAATCAAAAAATTCATGGGTAGCTATAGAATAATCATTATCAAATTAATTTTTCAAATTAATCAATATTGATTGCTCGTGAAATAAAAGAACATAAAATAAGAAATACTTGAATTGAAATAAAAAATATATGTTTAGAACAATACCTGACAAGGTTACAACTACAGTTTTGAATGCCCTTGAATTAGAATATTTGGAATTAGCCACACATGGCTTTAGTTTCAACAGTAAAAATAAAAAAAAAGTTGAAAGATTAAGGGAAAATTACAAAGAAACGAAAATAGGGTGATATGGAAAAGTGAAGAACGCTTTCCTCTCCTTTTCTAAAATTGGCTTCCCTCTATCTTGTAGAGATTTATCTAAAAAAATTCAAATCCCTATATAAAAGGGCTGGAAATAACTTTCCTAATTGACTTCAAACTGTTGGGATGAATTTAGCATTAGGTAAGATCTCGTCTTATCTATTACAATAATTTGTCTATTTTTTTCCAAAATTTGTGATTTTGAAAAATAATACTCCAATTTGATCTATTCTCCATTTTTAATCTCCTAAAACAAAATGAATTAATTTCCCCATTTAAGCATCAAAATTAAGCCAAAATAAAAAAGATAAATCTAATTATCACAACCAAATAACACCTTATTAGTAACTTCTTAATGTTCTATCTTCTTATCATGTCTTTTTTGTTTTATATCGTTAATTCTGATAGTCAGGAGGGATCTATTATTCATAAAAGCATTTCTTTTGAGAGAATAGTTTGATCCATCAACTTTTCTCTAAATATTATTATATTCTTCTCCTTTTATGTAGCATATATGGTACAACTTTGAATTATTCTGAATGTTTGCTGTTCTACTTTGAATCTTTCTTAACCATTTAATAATATAGGACTAATCTTTCACTAGGAAATATATATTACAAAGCATTTGCAACTTATTACATATTATTTTTAGGTAATAACACTCAAAAAAAATATTTCATCGCAATTACTAAAAACCAAATTATAATTTATACTTAGTGTTTAATCTATTTCTTGATGCTAGTTGAATCACAAAGGATGCTTTATGCATGCTTTTTGAAAACTAGATAAGATCTAACTGATAAAATATAGGTACATTTTCAACAGTTTAAAGCATGACTAATTAGTGAAGTTGTCTAAGTTATACCTTAATCAAATAATTATATTTGTAATGTCAAATTTCTGTTTGTAATTAGGCAAGTTAAATGATTTCCAAATAGCCTTTGTTATGATCTATTAGTGAAGACCATCTACTTCTTTAGATAATAGCCTTAAATCTTATAATTTTTGGAATAATTGGCATCAAAGATATGGGATTAGGTCATTTATATAAAGGGCTTAGTTTATACTAATTGACATACTACCACCATGTGTTCTTTCCATTTTGACAAAACTCTTAATGTCAACATTAACTCTATCTCTAAGGTTTAAAATATATATGAATGTCTGAGAGTGTTGGTTTTAGCTTGGATTCTCCAAAAACTCTTACCTTTTAAATTTTAAATGCATATCCTTTACAGCTAAAGGGGTTCTTAATCTATACATATTTTCATTTTAGCTAATTGCTAACCTTTCTTAGACATTAGGTTTACGAGCATCTTCCCATCTAACTTTAGCATTGGATGCTACATTTTGATTTTTAAACTGTAAGAAATCCTTTAGCATTCTCTCAATGGATTTAGTTAAGTTGAAGGGTAGGAAAAGATATGAATACTAGTACATTTGGAAGATTAAAAAAAATTGATAAGTTGTAATATGATAACAAAAGATAGGAATGTCTTGTACTGACTTCTTTTTTTTATTTATTACATTAAAGAGTTAGCAGTTTATAAGTGTAAATCTTAAGCCTAATATTTAGGATTCCTAAGTATTTGAAAGAGGGTTAAAGTTTATAAAGCCTATGAGAATGATATTTTTTTTTATTCAAAGTTAGTGATACCATTTAAGGCAATAATGTTTATCTTGTTTTTGTTGATAGAAAGACTTGAGAACCTTTGAAAGAGATAGCTATAGCCATGATCAATTTTAGGTTTGTCCTAAAAAAGCATTAGTATATCATATGCATTCTTAATGTTGCATGCTACTACCTTGATGAGATAATTAAGAGGATATTAGGCCACCTTGTCTAAGTTCGTTTACTCATTGGAAGGTTTGTGTAGGTTCCCCATTAACTAACACACTAAAACAGGTAAAGGCAACACATTGTTTTAGACTTTAGGTATAAGACATATGATATCTTATTGAATTCTTTCAGTAGCTAGCTTGGAATAAGAACTTCATAACTACACTTAAGAAAATTTCTCCTTTAAGGCTTCAAGATAATTATAAAAAAAAGCATTCAAACCATTTGTTCTTAGGGCTTTATTTGTATCAATCTTGAACAAAACTCTTTCTATATCAACTCTCATAAATGGCCTGGAGGGAAACTTTACCTAGTCATTGGTGATAGAGTGAGTTATAAAGGATTTAATTTCATAAAGGCTTGAGATAGTTCCTTTATAGCTCCCTCAAATGCTTTTTAAAAAATAAAAGAAAAGATTTCTAAGTTCTCCTAATCCATAATGGATTTCTATATTATTGTTTATAAGAGAACTGCTACTATTGATGTTGTTCATATTAAGAATGGAGTTGTGGAAGAACTTGATGTTTCTATCATCATGCTTGAACTATTGAATTATTGATCTCTACCTTAAAAGGGATTTATATGTATCTAATGTTTCTATATAACAAGAAAGACCATATTTTTCTAGTATTAAGAGACACTTATCCCTTAGGTTAAAGGAGAGATTACCTTAGAGAGATAATAAATGGTTCCCATAGGTCTTAATCATTTGCAAAGTGTTATTACTAAACTTTTGTAAAAATGTTTAAGCTCTTGTTTTATTATAGTTCGTCTTATTATGCATTTGTAGGATTCAAATCCAATGATAATGAAATTAGCACCTTTTTAGAAAATTGCTTATAGTTCAGGTACTTCACTGGATAATTTTTTAATCTAAAAGGAAATATCCTACTATTAGAGTAGGTGTTGATATGAACTTTAATTAGGGAATGGCCTAACCATAAAGGAGAGGAAAGTGGCATCCACTCAATGAGAAGTGAGAGAGTTAAATATAGTTAACTAATGCAATATACAACGTTTTTCTCTGATGTAGGTCTCCTTCTTGCTAATTACTTCATGTATATTGATGTCCATTATATAAAGTCCTTCATTTTAATTTTATATAAGAATTTTTTGAAATCGTTTACATTATTTTTCATCAAGCACATGCCATTTACTTTATTGACATAAAGATTATTGTTGAAATCCCTAAGGGCAAGCCAAAGGTTGGTAAAGGCAGCAACTTAAGGCTATAATATAATGCCACGCTTGAAACATTAAATTGTGTGCATAAACAAAAGTAATTTTAGCCAAGGTATTGATTCTAATTAAGGTTACCCTCGTGTGGGTAAATTGGTATATATTTGACTATTTTCAATTCATACTTACTTAGGGTCTAAAGCTACCAGTATTCTTCCATTATAGCGGCTTTAGTAGTTAGTGATTGAGTGACCTTTTTTTGCAAAAATTATTGGCCTTACTTAAAGAAAGTAGCCTTTTTTTAAGTCTCTACAAGACCAATCAAATGGACCTTCTATTAATTAGGAAGTCATTGAATATTTGCTATTTATTAAAACAATTTAGTCATTGAATATTTGATATAAGAGAGGGAAAACTCTCTCTTTAAATTTAGAACATTGTGTACTTTATATTTTTGTTAAATTAAATTTAATATTTATTTCTTATCCATTAAACTCAAACTTTGTTAGTATAAAATGAGGTTGACCTAGTTTTAATTAAAAATTTGGCAATTTGATGTTAATTTTTTTAAATGACGATAACAAATTATACTTATAAGAAAAATATAACTTTTTATTCGATATAAAATATAACAAAAATTTTTGTAAATTGTTAATTTTTCTTTTACGTATGTGAATTTCGTTCTCTTTTTATATTATAGTACGTTTTGCCTTAAAATTGTGCTGACGTGATGAGATAGTGTTGGACCCCTCACCTGGGCTAGCATTTCATACCCAGCGTGTGTTTGCTTGGCTCAATGGTAAGAGGCATGCTTGTAAAAGCAACAAAACCTTAAGGTTGGGAGTTCGATTCCCAC
>JANTPM010000002.1:23785870-23799623 GCA_025434745.1 Erythroxylum divaricatum | reverse complement strand
TTATAATCATATGCTTTCATTTACTAGCTTAGAAAATTGATTAGTTGTCTTTTCTTACACCTTAGCTTAGATTAGATTTCCTTAATTATGATGAGTCATGACTCATTCCTAACCAAATATTAAACCCTTAACTGACACAATTGAGAATTGACATTTATTTCAAAATTTAGATACACAAATACAACCATTTGGTCCAATTCAATTCAATTCAATATTTAGAATTTCATTTCGTAAACAAACACAACTCAATTTATTTCATACACAACAATAACCATCATCGGATCATTGGGACACTCCAATTCATTTCATACACAAGTCACAAGTCACAAGTCACAACCCAATTCATTTCATCCACAACCCAATTCATTTCATTTCATGTTCCCTTCCATCATCAGGTCATCCAACAACAACACAAAAATCCATCAACACTCCAACAGTCCAACCAACTCTAACACCAAATAGCAAATTCATCATCGGATCATCAACCAAAACCATAACCAAAACACAATAAAAATTTAAATTAAGAAATTTTCGAAATAAAAAATGCAAAAACCAACTCGGATCTGGCGAGTCGTCGGGTTTTATCACGAGTCAGTGTGTGGACCCATCTTCGATGGCTTCAGACGCGTCTCCGGTGGTGCGGTGGCTTCACGTGGAGGAGGTGGTGGCTGGTGGAGGAGGAAGCGTCGTCGAGTTTGATGTCTTCGATGGAGGATGAGGCGATGTCGTGACTCGCGATGACCGAAGGAGAAGAGGAGAAGACGCGATGGTGAAAAGAGGACAGAGGCGACGAGCCAGCGATGGTGAGAAAAGGAGAGAGGCGGCAACGGTGAGGTGAGACCGAGAAGTGAGAAGATGAGAGGAGAAAAAGCTTAAGAGAGAAGAGTGGAATCGTGAAGAAGAAGAAAAAGTTAGGTGTGGGGAGAAAAATTAGGGTTTGTTTTTTTAAAATTGCAAACCAGTCCCTGAAGTTTCAGATTTTTTATGGTACTAGCCGGTTCCTTCTGGTACCAACCGAAAACCACTGATATCGGCCAGTATTTCAGGCCGGTACCATGGTGGTCGATTTCGTTATGGGTTTCGACTGGTACGGTACAGTACGTTTTGGCCGGAACCACCGGGAACGGAATGGAACGAAATTCACATCACTGGTATGAACTGCCTCGTACTATCATCTACCTCGTTTAAATCCTGCAATATGGTGGAGAGTTGGGTGTCAAGCTGCCAATTGATTTTAGATGCTCATATGAAATTTAGATGTTTAAAACACATAATTGGTGAAGAAATTTCAAAACATATCACTGAATTTGTTTCTTTCAAACCAATGTTTACTGAATTTATATGGAATTGAGTTTTTGATATAGAAGTTTCAATTCTAATGCAATACCAAGGAAAGGAAATCGATTCTAATTCTAATTATATCCTTCCATTCATACATATATATATATATATGATTTGAATTATACAAACTCAATGAAATCAAAGTTAGATAAGTCCAAAAAGAATATAAAACTTCTAAAGCTCCAAGTGCAATTGATGAAAGTGACCTATAAAAATTATGATTACAATTGTAATATAACAATGTGGTCCATTCTATTTCCATAACAATTGTTGTAGTTTACAATAATAAGCTATCACTAAGTAGTTAATAATACAATATTAAACTTTTCTCCGAGCTATTGTGTTGCTACTAAGTGGATGTAGTACACAACTTGTTGGATCATCATTCTTCAATGTTTGCACTCGTAAGAGGAGTTCAACACCAAATTTAGTTTTAAATATCTAAAATTTTTGTGTATCTTAAATATAATAGAGAAAAATAAATCGAAAAGTTCCAATGACCTTTTCTTATTAGTATCTTTTATTTATCTTTTCAGTGTTAATGCTCATCATAATACTCCATAAAATAAATATATCATCTTGTCTAACAAGACTATCCCTACTTAACATTTAAGTGCTTGTCTTTAAAAGATCTGCTTTCATCCTCATTTACAATATTAGTTCATACCGCAACCAACTTTTTGTCTATCTTGTCCTATGATTGAAACGAAAACTCTATTTCTATATATGAATTTTAATTCAAGTTTAACCCATATAATTTAGGGATGGCAATAGGCCAGTCCTGCCAATTTTTAAAATAATTTTGGTAAATTAAAAATATAAAATAACATCTTTTTTTAATTGAGTCCAGGTTTGGGTTACCCAGGCCCAACTCTTTTAAGTAAAACAATGTCGTTTTACTTAAAATAATTAGACCTAGGGCTAGTCTAGGCATAAGCTTGGACTGGACCTATGGATTGACCCATTGAAAACTCCTAAATCTAGGTCTATAGGCCAGTCCATTGTCATTCCTAATATAATTCTTTCCTTTTATTTTTCCAAAGTAATATTCAAGATACTTATTTTGAGATATTTTTAGGAAACTTAGATGGGATCTAACCACGTATGCAAAAAAGTAAAAAAAAAATGATCAATTTTTTGAAAAACCAATATCACTTTAAATTCTATGTCATGATTTATGCTAAGCATAATAAAACATAAACATAAATTATACTTTATGTATCCTAATCTTTCTTATAATTTCCCTCGAATCAATTTTGAAATCAGTTTTTACAACTAATATACCTAAAGATGGCAAAATAACCCAAACTCGATCTGAATTTGCCCATCCCAACTTAAGCTTAATAGGCCTGGCCTGAATTGATCAAATTTTGACTCGAGATTAAGATTTTATTTGTAAAAAAATTTTGAGCTGGAGTCATGCTTACCCCTAATCCAAAGCCTAACTATATTAAAAATAATATTATTTTATTTAAAATAAAACTATATTTTTTTAATAATAAAGCACATTTAGAGAAGGGACCTAAAGCCTAATTAGACATAGTTGAGCACAAGAGGCTAATTCTTTTGGAAATTTGTGAATGAGGCAATGACCTAAATATTTTTTTCATAGAGTTACTTTCCACCTCTTTATCTTTTCTCTTTCAAGAGGATTGATAAAAAGCTAGATGTTTAAGGTTAACCTAGCTTAAATGGGCTTTAGACTATTTAATATTTCTTTAAAAGTATTAGGCTTTTGGGCCTAACAAGACCCAATTAGTCTTAACCTAGCTTAATTAGGTCTAGTTAAAACCTAATTGGGCCAAAGCTTACTCAAGTTGCTTAGGACTGGTTGGGCTTCCAGCTACTTGAATTCATTTGAGCTTGCGGTTAAACTAGGCTTCTTAAGCTTGATCCAACTTTAAGTTATGCTTGGGTTTTGGAAAAATATTTTAGGCCAAGCTTATGCTTGGTTACTACCATTCTTAATTGTATTTGCAAACATGTTCAACCTATAATAGTATCTATATAAACGAGTTGATAGATCACAATATCAAACATGATGCAAACTTTAAGTTCCTTAATAGGTTGATAGATCACAATATCAAATATGAAACAAACTTCAAGTTCTATAAAGTTATAAGAAATTGAGATTTTTTAGTCTCTCCTTTATAGATGACCTGCTTTTGTTCTCAAAAGTTGATGACAAACTTATACACTACTGCTCTCCATACTTTCAAAGAGTTGTTATGTATTTCTATAAATAAAGAGAAGAGCTACATGTTTTTTCCATTGGTGCCAAACATCTTGAATGACCTTTGAATTCAAATTTAATTTAATTCAATTATTATTTTTATCTATTTTAATTCAAACCCAACTAATTGATATAATATATTAATTCCTCAATTTTTTCTTTAAATTTTATGAAGTATACCTGTGTATAATATGAAAAGTTAGCCTTTTGATATAGAATCAAATGAAGCAAAATTTCGTCTTAAAGTATTATTATAAAATTCAAAGCACATTAGGATTTGCTGCAAACACAAGAAGAAGAATTCGACTTTTTGGCAAATAGTGATTTACTATTATTATTTATAGAAAGACAAGGTTTATGGTGTTCATATGTCAAGATTGATTTTTATACCTATTTAACCATTGTTGAGTGAAAGGCTAAAAGAGATTTTGGGGGTGAAGTTCCAAATTTGTGTTAGGAAATTAGGTTGAGATCTAATCCTGTGTATAGTAGAATAATTACAAAACTTTTCTGATTTAATTTCCCAAAGCCAAGATCACTTAAAATTCTATAACATAATTAACATATAAATCATAATAAAGTATGAATATTAAGCTATACCTTATTTTGAAGTTTGATCCTTTTCTTGTTATATCCCTTGAATTGTTTCCAAAACTAGCTCATCTCAACCACAGTAGCTGCATAAGTGTCTAACCTTTAATAGTATCCATATAACATGCAACTATAGTAGGGGTATCTTAACCCTTTTTATAATAGGTTTTGAATCTTTTAGTAATTTAATTGAAATTAAATTCTAATTTCAATTAAACATTAATTAGAATTACGTATGATTCTAATTAAATGCCAATTATGTCCAAATAAGATCCAATATCTCATATTAATCCTTATTTATTAATTATCACATATTTAATCATAAAGTTTCTCAAATTTTACAATCAAGTTCAACTTAATTAAAATATATTTTCTCTCAACAATCCTTTTTTTTATGTGTGACCCATTAAGTTCTCAAATATATTAGCAATGTATATAAATTATAACCCTGAATCATATTTAGGATTAGAAAAATCAAACTATTTTAATTTATCTTTAATTATCTAATTAAACAATTTATATCCATAAATCAAGATTGATGTCTAGCAATACATTATGACCACTCAAATATTTCAAAATGTTGAAGTGGTTTTGACTTATACAATGTTTTGATTAGAAATTGATTATGGAATTAATGCCTACTCTATTTAAGTCCAATTATGTTAGTTCTCCAAAATTAATGATTGATTCTATTGATGACATTTGTAAACTATTTACAAAGAGTCATTCCACCTTGGCTAAGTATTTCTCGAGTAAATTCTAATTGAGAAAAAATGAAACATTATCCTTACTTACTTTGGGATGATGAATACTAGATTGATCACTCAAGTACTTTCATATAATTCATACTACATCCAATGACTATCGACTGAGCTATCATTGACTAGAACATGTCATAAGTATTACTAAAATATAGCAATCCGTATACAAGATAACTTTGGAGATCTTAAGTGAAAAGATTACTTGTGCAATCATCACAATGAGAATTTCCATAAACATACAAGTAATGTTCAATATGGATTTCTTATATGGGGTCCATTTAGTGAACTTGTTCTCTAGTAAGCACCCACACGTTTGTTTAAGTATCTTAGTACTTTAGTCAATGAGATCTGCTACTTCTTTCACAAGGAAAAATATAACATGTGCTAGTCTTTTTACATTCTATTAATGTCTAGTTTTAATAGAATAATGACCAGGAATAATTTAGAGATAATACATAAATGTAATAAGAATCTCATAATAATTTCATTTGTAATGAATAGTTATCTTTTGGACTTTATCATATACATCTAAATATTTATAACCTAAAGAATGTCTTTAAATTATTTTGTCACTAAATTATAACCAACTGATTAGTTGTAGGTCATAAAACAACAATGTCCCACTTACACTAAGCCAATTATTTAAGTATGTTATACCATATCACCATATGATGATCATGCTACCGCTGGGATAATGGTTTAATGAGAGAATTCTACAAGATTCTCTATAGTGAGTACTTGCTTATATTTTACAATTTTCATCTTAAATATCATCATACTTAAAAGAAACTGTACAAACACATACATGAATCATAAACAGCCTCTCTACCAATTAGGGTTAAGGTTGCGTACTAGTGGACCTTCCTAGACACCCCATGTCAGGGGGATTTTCACTAGGTTACATTGTTAATTGTTGTTGCCTAAATACATACTTGGATCTTTGATGAGACCTTAACTCCTTTTACATGTCCAATGGCTCTAATGTTCCACATTACATTACTATGTTGAATAAAGCAAGGAATTATATCAAGTTCATTAAAGAACTTATTGATCTAATTAATCATTTTGAAAATAGTATTATGACTTAATTAGTAACCATTGCTAAATTAGAACATTTCCAATTTTAAAATAACATTGTTTTAAGTAAAATATACCTTAATCAGGATTTACTCCTAAAGTTAATATCCTTATAACCTTAAACTTAAATATCAACTCATACATAGAATAATGGATACCTTTAATACTTCACACGTATGAGATGTCTCAAATATTAAGCATCTTTAGTACATTATCAGTGTAATTGGACTATAATAGGTAAACAACTTCTAATTTATCTCAATAGATCTAATTCCTAGAATTAAGTTGCTACCTTTTCATATCCAATATGAATTGTTCTAGGACAATCATAATTTCAACAATTGAAAATGCGAATTGTTATTTTTTTATAAGAAATATATCTCTATATACTCCCATTAAAGAGTACAACTATACTCCCACAAACCATTTTGTGAACATGATACTCCCACAAACCATTTTGTGAACATGATAAATTCACAATCATTTTTAAAACAAACGCTTTAAATTCATCATCAAAATGAATATGTCAATGTCTCATATCCTTTCAACTATACATCAAATGTATCAACAAAGGCACCAGTTCCAATTAGATGTATTTTCATGAGATTTGAATTTTCAAATTTCATATTACTCCCACTATTTATATTAAGAACCATTCTCCTATAAGTATAAATTGAAAAAGTAATTTGTTCTAAACTTGGAAGACAATTTATAATTCTTCTAAGCATCATATCTTTAAATCATTAACTTTGACTCTTGTGAGGACTTCACATTTCGTATCTAATATAACAACTTGCTAATTGATCTAATTAGAACTCTTAAAGATAAGTCATTATACTACTATGGAAGAAATAATATTGCATCATACAATATCTCATATTTTTGGTTCCTCCTTATATAAATCCATACTTTTATAGAGTTTTGTTGGGTCCTATTTTCGGAACCCAAACATTCGAAGACATTACAAAGCCTGTCATCCCAAAAGGGTGGCGTGCCCCCAACGGTCAAACATCAAACATCATAATTTTTTTAGAAATACAAGAAAACTCAATCATATTTAAATAATAAATCTGAACAGAGTTTATACAAAATAGAAAATACAAAAATACAATTGAAGGTTTTACGCTTAATGTGATTCTAAAATATAAAAATCCTGAACTAACTTCATTACAAAAGTCTTTAACTATCTTGAAGTTCCAATGCCTTACAAGGATCGCTAAGTTTCTCTTTCTGCACTTGAGGAGGGAAGCGTAGGGTGAGCTACATAGCTCAATGGCTAATATATTTATAGCCATTGGCGATTGACGAAAGTCAAGCATATGTATGTATATATATATATCTAACAATTCTAACATTCATACTTTATTCAAGCAATTTAAGCATTCGATCAATTTAATTAACTCAAACTTATAACACATAACATAAACTTCAGCCATTAAATATGACACTCAATTATGCACCATTCTTGATCATCAAAAGATGCAATATACAACAAATAGCTCGAGGTTTCCGTGAATAAAACAGAGAAACCAAAGTTTACTCCGTGAACAAAATGAGTCCATCTTTCGGATCTCGTGGGCCACAAGTGGGCAGCTAGGACAACGCTTTATGCCGACATGCGCATGACTACAAAACAGTTCCTCCCTCGCCCAAACAAAGCATATAATCAATGCTCAAAATCATTTTATCAAAATGAAATACTTTCATACTTTTCATGCTCTTTCTTCTTTCCATTCAAATCAAAATGCCACGATACAATTCAATAGCATAACATTGATCAAAATCACAATTTAATTATACCAACATATCATGCTTCTTTCACGGTATAACATAATCAAAATCATCATGTATTTTCAACAAGTCAATTGCAAACAATTTAACACATATCCACACATAGGCAAGAATTTGCCCATTCACACAATAACTGTAAATACATTACCCACCTCATTTCTTTGCTAAGATCCAAGTCAAGGTTGTCTTTCCCCTTGTTCTTGGGTAGGATTCTCTTGGTTCCCTTCATTCTTAACCAAACGGAGGGATCTTTAGCTTAAAGGAAAACTCTTCTCTTCCTCTACCTTTTTCTCTTTTTAAACAATTCCAAAATCTCTCTTGAAGACTAAGAGAATTTAAACCCTAGCTCGTTTCTCTTCTTTCTCTCTTTCTCTTCTTCTCTTCGTATTTCTCTCTCTTCTTTCTTTTCTCATCCATGCATCTAGCTTTTTTTTGAATGCTCCAATTCACGTTTTCTCCTTCTTTTTTAAAAGCAAGAAAATAGTTCTTCTTCCAATTATACCCTTAATGAGTCCAAAAAGTCCACTTAACCCTTCTTTATAAGCTTAGGTTCCTTTAACCTAAGTGTCTTGCCAATAATACCCTTGAACATTCTGACATAACTTTTACTTCTAGAAGAATCTTCTCTCCTGTCTTATGTTTCTAAGGACACCAAAATCCATCAATTCAGTTTAGAACTCTATAAGTATTGCCCCAAACCTTTTTGGACTTTCTTATATTGAAACAGTAGTACACTATACTTAAATTCCTTCATTTCATACTTTTCCAACTGATACCCTTACCTCAGTTCAATCCATCTTTCTCAAATCAACACTAGATGCTATCAAATTCTATGGAGGGACAAAATGTGTTAAGAAATTATTGGTTCAAGACTCACTTCATTTGGAGGTCGGAGAACAAGGTTATGACCGAAAGAATCAAACATGGTTTAGAATCAAACAATGTTTAGAATTAAACAAGGTTTAGACCCCAATCATATTGAACCTATCTCGGGACAATTTGTATAACCGTCCCTACCGATGTTGAATCAAGGTGTTCTTTCAATTATTTGAAAGAGGACTTCAAGATCTACAATTTTCATGAAGACCTTGAAGACAAATTCTATCGTCTGAAGGCTCAAATATGGAACAGAAGATAGGATTAGACAAAAACTAATCAAAAGGTCAGACGAATTGAAAAAAACAGACGAAGCACAAAGTAGACGAAGCAAAGAGCAGACGAAGCAAGAACAGATGATAGCATGAAGTAGATGATGCAAAGAGGCAGACGAAGCAAAGAACAAATGCAGACGAAGCAGACGAAACAAGGCAGATGAAGCAAACAGACGAAGCAGACGAATGGAAGAAAGCAAACAAATGGCCAAAGGTAGATGAATGGTCAAAGGCAGATGAATGGTCAAAGACAGACGAATGGGCAAAGGCAGATGAATGGGCAAAGGTAGATGAATGGTCAGAGGCAGATGAATGGTCAAAGACAGACGAATGGGTAAAGGCAGGCGAATGGGCAAAAGCAGACAAATGGTCAAAGACAGATGAATGACGAAAGACAGAAGAATGGCTAAAGGCAGATGAAACAAAAAAACGGACGAAACAAAAAACAGATGAAACAAAAGACAGAAGAAGCAAAAAGCAGACGAAGCCAAAAAGATAGATGAAGCAAAAAGTAGATGAAACAAAAGACAAACAAAAAAAGGTCTTAAGACGAATGATGCCATCACATACGATATGACGTCATCACAGGCGAAGCGAAAGTCTGAAGATGAAGTGAAAGACAGATGAAACAAATGTCTTAAGATGAATGACATCATCACAGACGATATTGGCATCACCACAGATGAAGCGAAAGATAGACGAAGTGAAAGTCTTACGACGAAGCAAAAGATAGACGAAACAAAGGTCTTAATACGAATGACGTCATCACAGACAATATGACGTCATCATAGATAAAGCGTCTTTACATACGATACAACTTTACAGACGAATGCATCCTTATAGACGATGCATTCTTTTAGACAAAATGATGTCATCATAGACGGTACATATATACACTCCTAAGCATTTCCTTTTCTAAGGACCATAACTTTCAATCCAGAGATCCAAAAATTACACACTATATACCGTTGGAAAACTAAAAGAAAGACCTACACTTTCTAGAAGATAACTTTATCTAAATCTATCTTTATCAATCCAAAATTTTTCCCTGAATTCAGAACACAATTTCTACTTCATTTACTCCTCATTCTTAACTCAATATCTTCCATAAAGAAATTGTAGTCCATGATTAATCATGAACACTAATAACAGAACATACACATATATACATATTCTTCACTTTCACTTTAATTCTTCCCATTTCATAGTCTCTCATCTACCAAAACACCAAAGAAAAACATAAATCTATCCACACTTCTCATTTACTACTTTAAGTCTTCTAAGAAAAATTTTGGGGTCCAACAAGTTTACTTATGGAGATATTCACTATAGAATCTTAATCTCTGTAGATAATTACAAATTTAAAACTCACCACATCGATCTTAGATCTTTAGCATTCTCAATACTCAAATTTCTACTTAAATTTGAACAATTTCAACTTCTTAAAATTTTAAATCAATATTTCATTTAATACATAAGGCTTGAATATCAATTGTGAAACATAGTTTTTGCATTCATCATAACTCATGGTACCTAGTGTTGAATGAATGTTGATTTTTATGCTTGATGTTACATTGAGTGTTTTTCTTGCTTCACTAGCTTTGATTACTTTTGCACCATACTATCTAAATACATCTCACTTTAACCTTTTCCCACATGAAAACCTTAAAAAGTCTTTTGATTCATGATTATGCACATGAATCCTAGTGGTGGAGAATTGAAATGGTATGCAAAATCGAGGTAAGAATAGATCATGAATGGTGTTTGAGTGTACCTATAGATCTATCTTATTCTTAAACAAAATTTGTCAAAGTCTACCCCTAGATTACTTAGTTTTTGAAGTGAATGGTTGTTGATCAATCATGAGTAGGGGCATTCAATGTTTAGTTCTTTCCATGGTTTTGAAAGTTATTTCTTTTTTTTTTCTTATAACTATTTATTATTAGAAATATTGAAAATGTCAAAGTGTTTTGGTTTGCAAAGTTGATTTGGTTGTTTTGCCTAAGGACGGTCAAAAGCTAAGTGTGGGGGAACTTGAAGTGTACTTAATTGATTATACATTTACTCCATAAAACTTTGTGATTAATGCTATAAAATGCGTAAGATACTCATTTTGGTTCATACTTGGATTTAGGTATAAGTTATAAGAATAAGAGATAAAATGAGTTAAAAGCACGTTTCTTGAGCCATCCTTTTAATGTTCAAACTCATTTGTCTTTGTGGAACGAGAAAGAGATGGATTAGAGTGAAGATGGGACAAGAAAATGCAAGAAAATGAAGAATTCAGCGTGACATGTAAGAAGCACAACTATGTATCAACTTATATGGATGTGTATCAAAGTGGCATTATTTTGATGCAAGGTTGGATGCATAACCGTTCATAAAATTGTGCATCTTCACAAAAACCTTATTTTCTATATAAATAGATATATGAGTGGCCAAGGAAGACATAAATCATTTTTGGAACATGAAAGGAGGTAGAACTCTTACTTCTTTAGGATCTATGGATGACTAATCTTCCTTCTTCCAATTTGTAGGGGAGATCTAAGCCAAAGAACACATTTGAACATCTCTCCATTATGTATTATTGATTCTCTCTCTCTCCCTAGAAATTTTTTATGTTATTCTTAGCTTAATATTTTGTGTATTCATGTATGAATGATTAATATTCTCATTCTCAATAGATTGTTTATGTATGAACCTATTGCTATAATATGGAATACAATACGTAATAGTTGTATTTTCAATTCATTTGTGGTAAACTAATAGTGATGAATCGTTAGGGATATCATGAAATAGGTTAAAGGGCTTAATCTTGTATTGTTGTTGCTTAGATTAATCAGTTTCCCTAGTTTGTCAGGAAGTCGTCCTATTAAATCTAAAGAGCTTATTCTAGATTGTTTGATAAATAGGTTTGATCAAAGAGCCTATTTTGATTAAACACAACATAAGGTAAAATCGATGTTAACAAAGGTTATTGTTAATGTACGATTAATAGTTTCTAAGAAAAGCATGATAATAATAAGATAATGAAGTAATTTTATTTGTGTATAGGCTGAGATTGAACCAACAACTAGATTCCACACTCACTTTTATATTGTTTAATTTGAATTAATTTAATGATTGCAATTTTACTTTATTTTCTCTTTTGATTCCAACCAAAAAACCCCCATATCCTATACATTGATTCTTTTCATTACGAAAGCTACGTACACACTCTCTGAGGATACAATCCCTACTCACCACTATTATAAATTTATTTGTGTAGAGTTAGGTTTTATTTTCTAGTGCATTTCACACGCATCATTGTTCCCATACCTGTCTTTGAAACTATTAACTATCGATTAACAATAAGCTCTATTAATCCCATTTTTCCCTTATGTCATATCTAATCAAAAAGAGATCTTTAATTAGGTCTAGCTATTAGGTTAATCTAGGCAATAACCACATAAGCTCAGGTCATTTAACCTATTCCATATTTTCCCTAATGGTTGTGCACCATTAGTTCATTACAAGTGAATCAATGATTATGTATTGTAATCTAGATTCTAGGAATGGATTTATATATAAATAATCTATTGGAAGTGTTTAAACCATTTATACATGAATCCCAAAAAATTTAACAAAGAATAACATAATCAATTCCAGAAGAGAGTGAGATTAAAAAAATTCCCAAACATGTTCTTCAACCTTGATGTCTCCATTGAGCTGGAAGAAAGAAGGTTAGCTCTTCATGGCTCTCAAAAAGGTAAAAAATCTACCCCCTTTTGTGTCTCTAAACTCTTCTCCATTATTTGACTTCTTAAATGTACTCATAGAAAAATTAAGGCTTTAGGAGATACAAGGTTAACTACACAGACCTCAATTTGCAAATATACATAGTCCTGATGATTTACACAGCCACTTACATGGCTGTGTATGTCATGTACATGACCGTATAGGTTGTAGGAGAGGTTGAAATTGTCTTTGCGATCCTACATACTTTTAGAGAGTTACATGGTCCTGAACACGACCATATAGGTTGTAAGAACTTCTTTTATTTCATTTTTATTCCATCTTTACCCTAATTCATCCTTCTTGTTTCATAAAGGTAGATAAGATTAAACATCCAAAGAATGGGTCCAAGGATATTTGTTTAGCTCATTTTAGTTCTTGTTCTTCCAACTTGTGCCTAAAATAAAACATGAAACAAATTAAGTATCTTAACATCATAACATTAATCATTAAGTAGTAGGGTATAAATATATAGTCAATCAAACACTTATCAAGTTCCCCCTCACTTAGCTTTTGACCTTCCTCGGGCAAAAAAAATCAAAATTACAATCTAAAACACTTCCTCCTTTTTTATATTTCCTAAGAATAAATAGCAATAAGAACAATTTTATGAATATCGTGTTGTTACTAATATTGAGTTTTGTTCTGATATAGTATTGCACCAGTACCAGTCAATACTAGGTACTGTTTTAGGTAATTTTTAAATTTATAAAATAGTCCATAAATATTTTTAAAATTGAAAAATTGTCCTTTAATATATTATACCATATAGTTTATAATTTTACATTAACTCTGTCTCTAAAAATCATATATTATAATTATTTTAAAACAACTCTTAAACGTAATTCCCAATTCATAAATTAAAATAATCTATATAAGATTAAACACGAAATGTCTCTCTTAGATATATCAAATAATAGTCACTAACATGCTTAGAACAATAAACATAAAAAAATAATACATTATAATTACTTATTTTAAAAGTAGAAGTTGTTCTTTTTATATTTTAAAACTATAACTAAATCCTTCTATAT
>JANTPM010000002.1:23766608-23780073 GCA_025434745.1 Erythroxylum divaricatum | reverse complement strand
GATCAGTTGCAGACATGCAAATGAAGAGAGGATGGTGCTCGTATAAAGATTCATTTGGCTTAAACTGTGATGATTGAGCTCTTTTTTTCTTGCGTTCTGTTTTCAACTTGCGAATATTGAAGTTGTGAATGTCTTCTTTTGTTATGTTTGCTGCCAAAGAACGTACAATGTGGGACTCAACTCTTAAAAAGTCTTTGTCGAGAGTTGACTGACTCTAATGAATCGGTAATCTTTTCCATGTTCATATTACTTTATGTTAAATAAGTCTTTCTTTAATGGTCTAGTTTTCCAAAAGACAGTGCTGCTCCAGTCTTCCAAACTTTAATAGTTTTCCAAAAGAAAAAGGAAAAGGTGTAACTTAAGTTTGTCTTAATTATTACCCCAAACAGAGCAATGTGACGTTGCCAAGAGAGGACTGTGACTTTCTTGGGTCGCGCTCACTTTTGAGGAGCTTAATCCAATCGTATTTAAATATAATAATAATAATAATAATAATAATTTTGGTTTTTAGACTTTCTAGATTGAGTATAATTAAAATTTAGCCCAAATTTCTTTGATAACCTTAAATTTATATTGAATCTAATTAGAAAATAAATATCTTTTAAGTTTAATTCAACCTGTTTTAAAAATTTTATAATAACATGTCAATATCTTTGTCAAATAATTATTTAAAATATAAAAAATATGTATTACTTAATATATTTTATTATAATAATGGATACAAATAATAATCATCAAAAATTAAATCAGTTTAAAGTTATCTTAAAAATATCTTGTTAAGTTGAAATTTTACAAATTTTATATAAAATTCAAATTCCATCTTTTGAACTTCATATATAGATTTATTTTTAAAACTCCAATTCTTTAATTTTTGTACATAATGTTCTGATAGATTAATGCACGTGTATAATCATGTATAAAAACTATCTCCTCAAATTAATTAACTTATCTGCTTGGAAAAGGTCTCCTCTACCTAAAGAAAAAAAAAGCGGATGTGAAAGATAAAAGGGCCGATTGTTGGGAAACTGTACTGAGATCTGCTCAATCGAATCGTATTTAAATATATAAATTAAAATAATAATAATAATAATTTTGATTTTTAGACTTTCTTTTTTCAACTTGCGAATATTGAAGTTGTGACTATCTTCTGTTATGTTTGCTGCCAAAGAACGTATAAGGTGGGATATTTGCATTCGTACTCAATGTAAACGATCTAGAAGGGGGGGTTGAATAGATCTTTGAACCTTTTTTGTAAAGTTCTACAAAAACTAGAAGTTAATACATACAAAACAATTAAATAAATTTAAATGCAAAGTGTAGGGAAGAGATGCAAACACGGTTTTTATAGAGGTTCTGTGTTAAGACCTATGTCTTCTACCTAAGCTCCCACTTAGGATTTTGTCAAAACACTTTACTACACATTTTTTAGTTTAGTGTGAACTTTTCAATACAACTTGACTTCCGGCTCAAGCTACGTCTCATGACCGATTTGTTTTCCAGCACAAATCCTACCTCACAAGTGATTTTCCAATCACTCAACTCAAAATAATAACAAAGATAAAGATGAAGTAATAATGCTCAGTACAGATTTAGGACAAGCTGAGAGCAATTGAGAGCAAATTTGGAACAATAGTGATATGCTTTTTACTTGTGGACTTCACTACTCAATCATTTGATCTTACTCTATTTATTTGCAGACTTTCAGATGAATATAGTCGTTGGAGATCTTCTTCTAGCCGTTGCTGATTGCTCATAGACGTTGTAAAATGATTTCCTTTCTATTTGTGATTAATCCGGATAAATTTTGTTAAGCTCCACCTGATAGTTGACTAGTTGAGGTGTTATAGTCGACTAGTGCCAACGTTTTTCCATGCAAGTTTCATCTCCGCTCTTCGAATAGTCGACTAGTGCACCTATCCAGCTGATTAATAGTTGACTTGTCACATGTTAGTCTACTTGTTTCATGCCCCATCTGACATATCTGAATTTGTTAGTCGACTTGTGATATGCTACTCGACTGGTGCTGACTCCAACGGATAGATTTAACAAAATCTTCCCATAATCTTCATGTTTGAATATCTCTAGCACGTTGAAGATAATTTCCATCTTGATTTCACAACAAATTTTTAAATTTCTATCCAAAACACCTGAAATAATTTCTT
Source organism: Erythroxylum divaricatum (assembly GCA_025434745.1). Classification (NCBI taxonomy): domain Eukaryota; kingdom Viridiplantae; phylum Streptophyta; class Magnoliopsida; order Malpighiales; family Erythroxylaceae; genus Erythroxylum; species Erythroxylum divaricatum. Next base: position 23,777,911 of record JANTPM010000002.1, on the reverse strand, counting down.
AACCAATTCTATACATTTTATTATTATTAAAACATAAAAGGATTTAATTTGTCAACCACCATTGGTCCAACAGCTTCAATACTTCCATCATTGGAGATTCAAACGATATTATGCTTGCTTAGTGGACTTGATATCCTCCTTAAGCAAAATACGATACATGTATATAAAAGGGCTTATTCTATGGATATCTGCAATTGTCCATCCAATGACCTTTTTATGTTCTCTTAACACATGAACTAGTTTAGGCCTTCTTATGTTCTCTTAACACATGAATGAGTTTAGGCCTTCTTATGTTCTTTTAACACACAAACCAGGTTATCTTCGTAATCAGAAGTAAAACTGTATGAATAATAATTGGAAGACTTTTATTATATTCCAAATATGCATACTTCAAGTGGGGGGTGCAGTGGTTGTAACTTCACATCAGATACTTGCACATTAGAAGGTAATAGCCTTTAGTAAGATTTAGGTAATTGTATAGAAGAAAGTCCATACCTTGTAGGAGAGGTTTCCAAAGAATGTAAAGTAGCCACCATTTAAATTAGCTTATCTCCCAAATCGATAACATCAGTGGTTTCTAACTCCAAATGCTAAGTCAAATTTGCTTCTAATTGATTTTTACAACTTATCTTAAACATCTCATGCACTAATGGATCAATCACATCAATAGAGAAAATAGACTGATCATTTTGAGGATGGTTCATTGCATCAAAAATATTTAAATGGATTACTTTCACATCAGATTCCAATGTGAGGGAGCCCTAAAAAACATCTATCTTAGTTTGGGTTGTGTTAAGAAATAGTCTCCATTGTAAGATAGGTATGGGATTATATGAGGTTTCTTCATTCATATATACCACATAAAAATTTACAGGAAACACCAACTTATTCATATGCACTAAGATATCGTCATCTACTCCATCAAGGTAAGCATTAGTATGGTTATATAATTGTATGATAACACTGGTCTCTTTTAAAGAACTTAAGTTTAAGAAAGCATAGATAGAGTGAGTCCTAACATTGATTGATGGTCTTAAATCTTACATTATTCTCCTAATCACAGTGTTACCAATCTTACAAGGAATGGAAAACATACCTGGATCCCTACATTTCAGAGGTATTTTATTTTTTTATGATCGCATAAACATTCTCACCCATCATGACCTTCTTATCACCTCTTAGCTTTCTCTTATTGGTATATAATTCCTTAAGGAATTTTGCATACCTAGGCATTTTATTGAATGTGTCTAGCAAAGTTATATTTACTACTATCCTTCAAAAAGTCTCCAATATCCACTTATCCTTTTCCTCCTTATTTGATTTTACCAAAATGCTAGGAAAAGGTAGAGGGTTAGTCTTAACCTTTAAGGGACAATCTGAATTTACCTTTGAGCTAGACAATGGATTTCCTTATTCTCCCAACTCCTTCTCAATCTCATCTTCATTGACCATCCTTGGTGGGGTCCTCTTCAGATCCTCAAGCTCTTTACCACTCCTTAAGGTCATTGCACTAACATTGTTTGGATTTACATTAGATTAAGATGGAAACCTCCCTCCACTTTATGATTCCACTCAGTTGATAGCCACCACCATTTAACCTATTTTGCTCTCTAAATTTTGGACTTTAGACCTTGTATCTTGAAATTGAAATCTTTTCTTTTACTAAAATTGTTTAACATCTTTTTTAAATTTTAGAGTATTAGTGGCAAAAGACTTAACTATATCTTCCAGAGATGTACCTGAGTTGGAAGAAGAGGCTTATGGCCTAAGATGGAATTGTTGCACTCTTTATAGCCTATTTGGGAACCAATTCTATTATCTATTCCCTCCATAACTCAATTTTGGGTGATCTCACCAACCTGGGTTATAAGTCTGGGAATATGGGTTATATTCATTATAAAAATTTCCCCTATAGTATTAACATACTCCATGCTTCCCTATTGTGAACTTGGAAACCCATTTATTAGATGGTTCACACTTGTAAATATGTCACAAGATTTAACTTGTGCCTACTTTATAGCAATTTTTCTAACACTGATGTTAGTTCATTTAAATGATGTTCAATGGATGAACTATTTACCTCATTCACCTAACAAATATTGTTGTAAATTCCAAATTGTTGAGTGTTCATGGCCATGAAATCAGTTAAAATTTTGGCCTCTATGGTAGTCTTTTCATATAGTGCCCTACCACTCGCTACATCTACCAAACTCCTATCATAGGCAATGATCCTTCATGGAAGTATTGTGAAATATTATGGTGAGGAAATCTAGAACACGATTTCTTGAAGCGTTCCCAATATTCATAAAAGGAGTCCCGATGATGTTGCTTTATCTCACAAATTTCTTTTTTTTAATGTTAGCTATATTTGACACTAGAAAGTATTTCTCCAAATTTAACCTCTTCATTTCAATCCACATGCTCACACTCCCTATAGGAAGATTAAAAAAGCCAGTCTTTTACTACATTCTTTAATGAAAATAGAAAGGCTCTTAACATAATCTGCTCGTCTATCACCCTTAGAGGTTTCATACTATGATAGACCACATCAAGCTCCTTAAGATGCTTATGTGCTCCCTCACCTACAAGTCCATGAAATTTAGGAAAAAGATGAATTAACCCATATTTAAGCCCAAAAGTGACATGTTTAGAAAAATTAGGAAAAATGATGCATAAAGGTTTTTGAGTCAAGTCTGGTAGAACCAACTCTCTTAGAGTTCTCAGATTGGCCATGGCTTTGTCAATTTTAAGTCCTTGTTGTATTCTTAGATTTGTTCTTATTTCCCTTTGTAACCTTTCCAATGTCCTTTCGATCTTCATATCAAAGTGTACAGGTTCTTGATGAGGAGCTCTCGTTATTACCATACATAAATTTGTTATTACCATATATATATATGTTTATAATTAGTTTTTATAGTTATTTCTTAATCTTTTAAAGTTTGTTAGTGTTTATGTATGTTAATAACGAGAGCTCCTCATATATATATATATATATACAAACCATCAATTAAAATTAAAAAAAATCACTTCACTCACAAGCAACAGTGCCAAAATTATTGATGCATATCGAACACACCAGAAAATAAAACCTAACTCTATAAAACTAAATTTGAAGTAGTTGTGAGTAAGGATCGTATCCATAAAGAGAGTGTGTCCAACTTTTGTAATGAATGGGGGGTGGGGGTTTGGTTAAATTCGATTAAGAATATAAAGCAAAACTGAACTAATGAAAGAAAATCAAATAAAACAGTAGAAAAGTGATAAAATTAAAAAATTAGTTTCAAATATAATTCTTGTTTCAATTTCAACCTTTACACAAGTGAGCATAATTAATTGTCATGTTGTTCCCGCATCTCTCTTTGAAACTATTAACCATAGATTAACAATAAGTTTTTGTTAACCTAGTTTTTCCTTAGGTCATTTCTAATTAAAATAAACTCTTTAATTAGATCTAGCAATTAGACAACCTAGAATAAGCTCTCTAAATTTAGTGTGACAACTACCTTATGTATTAGGAAGATAGGTTAATCTAGGCAATAACCACACAAGATCAAATCATTTAACCTATGTTATATTATCATTAATGATGCACAACCATTAGTTTACCACAAGTGAATCATAGTTACAATGATTACGTATTACAATCTAGATTCTGGGAATGGCTTCATACATAAATAATCTATTAGAAGTGTTTAAATCATTCTTACATGAATACCAAAACATTAAATAAAGAATAACACAATCAAATCTAAAAGTGAGTGAGAACAACACTATTAGGTTAATAAATGAGCAAACATGTTCTTTGGCCTTGATATCCGCTTCAAACTGGAAGGAAGAAGGTTAGCTCCTTATAGCTCTTAAAGAGGTAAGAAATCATGTCTATAAACTCTTTTCTTTCTTTAGTTGCTTAAATCTCCTTTTAAATAAAAAAAATAGGTTCTGGGAGACACACAGTCAGCTACACGACAATGTCATTGACTGTGTGTATTATTTTTCACCCAATTCACAAATATACACAGTCTTGATAGGCGTTAGTAATTGCTTATCCGAAAATAGATCTTTCAATAAGATTGAGTCCTCCTCCTCCACAAATCAACTTAAGTGGTTCACAAATGAGTTCTTTATACCTTTCTTATCTTTTATCTTTATATCAAACTTTTGAAGCAAGAGAATCCATTTAATAAGCCTTGACTTTGCTTCATTCTTTGATAAAAGATATATTAATGCTACATGATCAGAATATATAATTACTTTATAACCAAACAAATAAGGTCTAAATTTATCTAAAGCAAACACAATAGCTAAAAGCTCCTTTTCTATGGTGGAATAGTTGCATTGTGTTGGACTGAGCATTCTTGAAACATAGTAAATGGCATGAGTCATCTTGCCACTTTTTTAACTACTACTAGTCAAAATAAAATAACTAGACTATTACTATAGCAATGGTGAGTCTAGGTTTATCCCACAGAGATTGTGTGCAAAGTTTATGAAATAAAATTAGTCGGTGTTTAGGAAAAGGGTGGTTTGGATTTTCGAATAAGAAAATAAAATAAAACTGACCTAACGAAAACAAATTAAAGAAAACATGCAAAAAATGATAAAAGTGGGGAATTCGGTAGGGACCTAGTTCTTTGGTCAATCTTGGCCTACTTCCTAATTAAGCATATTTCATTGATTTGTTGTTCTCTAACCTCTTCTAGCAACTATTAATCGTGGGTTAATAATTAACCCGAGTTTTTCCTTAGGTTTTGTTTAATCAAGATACGATCATTAATTAAACCTAACCATCAAATAACCTAGGATACGATATCTAGATTTAATTAGGAAATAGCATTACGAATTAGGAAAACCCATTAATCAAGGCAACAACCACATATGATGCATCATTTAACCTAGGTCATGTTATCCTTAATGATTACGAAACATTAATCATTACACATGAATTTCAACATTACAATTACAGATTATATCGAAATTCTAGCAATGGATTTGCAATTAAACTATTCAATAAATGCATTAAAATCAACTTTTCACAATACCCAATGGGTTCATATACAAATAAACAAACAATAACAAAAATTCAATTATCCATACACAATATCCAAATCGATTAAACTAAAAAGAGAAAGAAACAAGAAAACAACTAAAAATACTTAACCTAGGTCATTGACGTCGATGTCGCCTTCGAACTGGCATCATAGATCTCTCCCAAAAAAAATGGTTAAACCCCCATCATATATCCCTAGCCGAAACCCCCTAGTTGCTCTCTTCACTGTGCCTCCCTCTCTTCTCTTTCACTCCACTGTATTCACTCCATTTCTATCGCTTCTCCTGTTCTCGTTATTGTGCTACGATGTGACGAATTAACTTGCTGGGTCACAAATACTATTCACGCTACCACTCCTCTCCCACTGCTTCTGTACACTATAGTTTTTCTTGGCCAGCTTGTCCCTGTGTTATTGTTTTGCTCCTTGTTTCCCACTTTGCTGGTGTGTTTTAGTTTCTCCCCACCTTTTGCATGCGTTGTCGTTTCTTGTCCATCATGCGCTATGTTTGGTGTGCATCTATTATTGGCGTGTTTTCTCGTCTGCTTTCGTTTTCTTTATGGTTTCCACCTACTACGTGTTTTCGTTTTAGTGTTGCATGATTGTGCATTTTACCGCTGGTTTCCTTCTTATGTTGCTGCATAGATTGTCGTTTTAATGCATGTGGTGCTTGATTGTGGACTGCTGGAGTTTTAATCATCTGCACATAATTAACACAATTACATTAGTATATTAAGTAAAAAAAATAGTTCAACTTAAGGCCAATTTTATAGTAAAATTCAGAATAAATAATTTTAGGTTTGAACTAATAAAATATGAATAATCATGCCCAAATGTGTAATAAAAATAATTATATGGACTAAGTTTAGGAGGAAAAAAGATGTTATATTTACACTTACCAGTATCTCAAAAAAATATTGGATCAATAGTTGTTCACTGATTTAATGGTGTGGCCAATTGGCACAAAGACTCTTGAAATGCTCTCAAAACTCATATAATGTTGTGTTGTCTAATTGCCCATATTTCCTTCCAAATATTTATTACTCGAGAAGCAACAAAATACTTCTATAGAAAAAGTCTCTGCATCTCATTTTAAGTAGTGATTAATCCCGAGGGTAAGTAGTAGAACCAATCTTTGAGAGTGTCCCCAAATGAGGAAGGGAATGCCCTCAACTTAATCTGCTCTTCTTATACCCTAGCTAGCTTCATGCTAGAATATACTACATGGAACTCCTTAAGGTCCTTATAAGGATTTTCACATGGCATACCATGAAAAGTAAGCAAAAGATAAATTAGACTAGATTTAAGCTCAAAAGCAACATCAATAGAAGGAAAATCAATGCACAAAGGTTAATCGATAAAATCAAGAGCAACCAACTACTTAAGAGTGTGATCATTATTTTACTAATTCATTTTAGAATTTGTTTTAGAAATAGAATCACTTGATGAGTTAGAAAGCAAATCTAAGGCAATTTCAATTCTTAGTGAAGAACCAATTCTCTTATCAGATAGTGATGAATCCTTGAAACTTTAGGCAACTTTTCTTCTTTATTTGAGAAGAGTTCATTAAATTTTTGGATCAAATTTTAGTTCACTAGTGTGAGACGATCGTGTCATGCACTTTAACTAAACCAAACAACAACAAAAATTAATCAAAAATGAAAATAAAATAAATTCGGAAGAGCAATGGATCATAATCCTTGGCAATGATAACAAAAATGATAGTGCTTCGTAACACTACACAAAATAACTAAACTTAACATTATAGCTAGTGATAAGTCTAGTTGATCCCACAGAGATTAAATCAATTCACCTTTCTAAATTATATTTATATATAAGAAGGGGGTTTGGGTTGTTGCAATTAAGAAAACAAAGTAAAATTGAACTTATGAAAGCCAATAATGGAAAACAGTCAAAAGTGATGATCGTGATGAATATGTTAGAATTCAGTTATTAGATCAATCTCAGCTTAAACACAAATAAGCATACATCATTGCGTTACCATTTTCGCACCTCTCTTAGAACTATTAATCTTGAATAAACAATAAGCTCTGTTAATTTAGATTTTCCCTTATATTGTGTTTAATCAAAACAAGCTATTTAATTAAACCTAACTATCAAACATCCTAGAATAAGCTCTCTAGATTTAGTTAGATAGCAGCATTACGATTAGAAAAACATATCAATATAAGCAAATAACCATATATGTTTGAGTTATTTAGCCTATGTTACATTATCTCTAATGATTCAATGTCATTAGTTGCAATAAATGAATCCAAATACAACGATCATATATCATATTTAATATTCTAGCAATAGGTTTACATAAAAACAATCAAATAGGGAATTTAATCATTTTTACACAATACCCAATTCAATAAGAACAAAATAACATAAACAACCCTTAAAAAGGGGAAGAACAATGATATATAAAGATGATATGCTTAGATGTGTCCCTCAATGTCAATTTTACCATCAAATATGAATGGAGAAGCCCTCTATAGGTGACATGAAAGAGTGAGTTTCATCCCTTCATAAGTCCCAAGTTGATTTTTTTTCATTTTCTATCAAAATGTTTTATTTATATGAAAAACTAGGTTTTTGTGCATATATGCAATTTAATACACAATCGTATATCAAATCGTATAAGTCAAAACAATTTGAAGGTCGTGAAGATACATTGTTGGATGCACAACTGTATATCCAATTGTGTAAGCCAAATTTTATTTTTAAAAAGCATACACGACTGCGTATCTCCCAGGTTTTACTGAATTGTTGTTCTTCTTATCTAATCCTTACCCTAATTCATCTCTTTCTTATTCTATAAAGGTAATTGAGTTTGAAAATCAAAATGTTGGCTCAAGGAATGTGTTTTTACCCATTTTAGTTCTTGTGCTTCAAACTTATACCTAATACCGAATATGAACTAAAATGAGTATCTTAAGCATTTCACAACAATAATCACAAAGTGTTAAAAAGTGAATATATACAAAATTAAGCACACATCAAAGATAACTTTGGAGATCTCAAGTCAAATGATCACCCATGCAATCATCATAATGAAAATTTCTACAAATATACAAGTAATGTTACAAATGAATTCCTCATTTAGGTCAGTCAATGAACTTGCTTTAATAAGCACTCATACATTTGTGTATGTATTTTCATACTTTAGTTTATAAGATCAACTACTTCCTTCATAAGGAAAACATAATGTGCGTTAGTCTTTTTATATTTATTAATATTCATTCTTAATAAAATAATGAATAGAAATAATTTAGAGATAATATATAAATGCAACATGAATCTTATAATTATAATCTTAGCATAATTTCGTTTACAATGTATAACTATCTTATGGAATTTATCATATATATTTAAATATGTACAAGATGAATAATGTCTCTAAATTATTTTTTCACTAAACTATAATCAACTAATTGATTAGCTGTAGGAAATAAATTAATAATTTGTATATGTTTCAATCGAAAATAAAACATTAATAGAAGCACAATTTGTAAAAATATTTCTTCCCCAAAAAAAGAATATTCTTAGCTGTTCAAGTCCAACACATGAATTACTTCCAGTTTTGATATGATGTTAAATGGACCTTTAATCCTTAGATATCTAATTTCAAAAGTAAGTTTTTATTTTTTTTTTGTCTTTTTATAAAAGGAAAAATAGTATGCATTAGTAAAATGAGAAGGTAGCATACAATATCAAAATAACAAGACAACAATGTTAATACACAAAACTATGTTAGCACACATATATGTATAAGGTTGGAAACTAAACAAAGGAGAAGATTATACTGAGATAATCAATTATGTGATGGTAAAACAGTGATTTAGATATTCAAAGAGGACAAGATGGTTATGTTGTAAGTCTGCTTGAGGTTTTTAAGGAGGATTAATTCTCAAAGTTCCTTGCATATCTATGGGGTTTTTACTTTTTATATTGTCGTGTAGTTTAAGGAATGGTTATGTACATTGGGCTTCAAGTTTTATTGGGTTTAGGCACAATTCAAATAAAACCATAATTTTTGGCTAGTATATATGTGGAGAGACAGCTCCATGAAACCCTAACATTTTGTCCCGTTTAGACACTAGAAAGGATAGTGCCTTTTTTTATAGGAGAAGTTTGTTAAGAAGAAATTGAAGAATTTCAAGCATCCCCAGAGCAACAACATGATCTCTGTCGAAGCATGTAACTCTTCTCAATATCTAATTTTATATTTGATGCCCTTTTGTAAATGTATTAAGAAAGATATAACTAAAGAAGCTAAGATAAATTTTGTTTTAAAAATATAGGAAATTTAACCAAAAAATTCATATTGATTTTTAATGTTTTAGAAAAAAAATTTCTTAAACTTCATTTAAAAAAATAATGACGAAATTTACACAATATGAACAATACATATAGGCCAACCAAACACTTTTTACATAATAATTCATCTGACTCTTAAATTTAAATCAAATTAATTAAATTTAACTTAAACTATATAATTTATTATAATTATTTTAAATTATGAATTTAAGTTAATTTTAATTAGTTTGAGTAAAATTTAAGAACCAAATTAGATTATCATACCAGTGATATTTAATTAATTTACCAATAATAATTATATTAGTATAAAAAACCCAAGTTTAGAGTTTGGCTAATTAGAAACAAGAATGAAAGATGAAAAGAAAAACATTTGGGAGAGAATAAATAACAGCTCTCTTATGATATTCTTTCTTAGCTATTTCTTCCGAGATATTTATATAGGAGAATGTAAAGAGGAAGAAAGAATATGCTACTGTTTATGGGCATGTTACTATTCACGTGGCAATAATACACTTAACTTCTAACTTCCCTAAGAACTTAACAACTTTTCCCACCAATAAATCCTACACATACATTTTGCTTTTATTTTTTTATATCCCACCCTCAAGTTGGAGAATCTACAAGACCCAACTTGGACAACAAGTAGTGAAATTATGTGACAGGAAGAGACTTCATTATGACATCGTCTAGTTGTTGAAAAGAAGAAATATGGAGAGGGTTGATGAAACCTTGCTGCAATTGCAGCGAACCAAGTGGCAATCGATCTCCAAATGTTTGGTATGCTTGTGAAGCACAGGATTGGTTGCAATATGCAAGGAGGCTTAGTTATCATAGTTTAATGCGATTGGTAAGTGAACTGGGACGTGAAGCTCCTAAAAAAGATAAGATATTCACTTAAGCTCGCAAATTGTAGTTCCCTTTGAACTGTACTCTGCCTCAGCTAAAAAGCATGAAATGAATGTCTAAGGCCGAAAAGCATGAGTTACTTGTTGATAAGAAGTGGGATCAACAATGTGGTTTACCTCATTAACGAAGCATGGGTATTGTGGGGAAGGTAAATGTATGTTAATGGATGAATCTAGCTTGCAAACATTTGTGACATTGTCTGTTAGCCAATATGGTGGTTGATGAATTCTAGTAGTTTTTTTGATTGATTGAATGGGAGGTGGTTCAGGTTGTTCTGATGTGGTTTTAGTGGCTTTGTTGTCATTTGTAGAAAATGTTAGTAGTAAAGGGAGAATTAGTGAGGATCTTTGGTTGGTGTTTGTATAAGGGAACACGGTCTCCATGAACTTCACATCTCTAGTGATTAACACCTTCCTGTTGTCCAGATCAAACACCTTGTAACCCTTGTAATTGCTAGGATAGCCAATGAAGACACATTTGAAGGTCCTACTGTCAAATTTGCCCTTAAGAGGCCTGATGTATTTTGTATAACACATTCATCCAAAGCTACGTAGATGCTTATATGCTGTTGAAGTGCCAAATAGTAAATCATGAGGAGTCTGCAAATTTAGAATCCTAAAGGGTAATCTATTGATTATATAAGTAGCTGTGAGGACACATTCTGACCAAAAGGTAAGGAAGATTAGTGTGTCGTAAAGCTCTGGCAATCTTCAACAAATGTCTATGTTGATGCTCCAATACATAATTTTGCTATGGTGAGTAATTATAAGAGTGTTGATGCAAAATTCCTTCCCTTCAAAGAGCTCAACTACCTGTTTGTTGATAAATTCAGTTCCATTGTTAGTCCTGAAGGTTTTCACCATGACTTGAAACTGATTCTCTACATAACTCAAGAACTGTGCTAATGCTCCAACAATCTGGTCTTTCTACTACAGCATAAATGTCCAAGTTGTTAGAGTAGTGCCCTAAAGGCAATCCCCTTTAGCGCATTTTGTTCATAGTCATGTACAGACTTTATGAATAAAT